>JANHFO010004954.1:25404-38968 GCA_032468095.1 Pareas carinatus
AGTAGTCTTCACCAGCAATTTCATCAACAAAGTTGGTCAGCAATCTTCAGCAGCAACACACAGGATCAAATACAGAAAGACATACATAATTGAATAAGAATTTCATTCTTCTTGTACAAGGTAAAGCCACAAGGTGTGTGTAATTAGAGTTACAACTTTCAAACTAGACCAGTGTTTCTCAATTTGAGCAACTTTAAGATGCGTGGACCTCAATTTTCAGGTTTCCCCTGCTAGCACCTGAGGTGTTCTGTGAGTTGAAGTCCACACATCTTAAAGTTGACCAGGTTGACAAACACTCATATAGCTGCAATTGGATAGCAGCAAAGAGATATATACAATTCCAACTTCTTACTGTAATCTAGTGTTCATCTAGATTATTACAGCCTGGATCTGGTAGCCCTAAGTGTAACATAAATAACTACAGTTTGAGATGTTAAATGAAAATCCTTATTTAAAATATATGGATGAGTGGATCACTTATCTACTTTCTCAGCCTGGCCCGCCGTTTCAGGATTTCTGTGATGATAAAGTGATGGGAACTTCAATGAAAAACTAGAGAAAATAGAGTCACAATTATCAATGTTTAAGGCAAGAGGGGGAAGGCAAGGGAAAAGAAAAAGAAAAGTATATCCTTTTAGAAGACATTTAATTCTTGCTTATTGAAATTTCCTCTATTATCTTATGTTCTATTAATGCACTATGCATAAACGATTTTGTATTTGCAATATTGATAACAATTGCTAGAGCAGGTGTTTCTGAAGAAGTGGAGTTTTTTCTGGCAAGTGATGAAGCATTGATCTTGAGGCTAGAAATGAAACTATGAATCCCACAAAGCTGGGAGGATTTAAATCACTAAAAGAAGGAACTAAATTACAAGATGTTCATGTTCTCTGAGCTTTTTAGAAAAAGCTCTTTGGGAAAAACACTTTTTTCATCCCCAATCTGCACGCTTATCCAGATGCAAACATTTTAATTAGCATATAGAATTCTGCAAATCTAATACCATTTTGCACCTTTTTTCAGTTCTCTAGCCATGAACTGCCTTTTGTGCCCTAAATTCAATTACATACAAACATTGAACAGATGTTCAAGCAGAATGCATACTTATTCCTCTCTGTAGTCATAATGAATACAAAAACTTCTTTTTCTCAACCATGATCCTTTACATTGCCTTTTCTGGGCTGTTCACATTTACTGAATCCATGATTTCTACATTTTGACAGAAGAATTACAGTTACAATTTTAAATTTATTTGAAATTATACTAATTTGGTGGAGGTACATTATATGCACCTATATGTATCAATCACCTTTTCTGTGGGGACGTGGACATGGGTGGGGATTTGGAAACAGAACCAGCAGCAAAGTCAAAAGTATATTTTTGCTTCAAAACTAGCCAGAAAAATACTGAGATTATATAGTGAATGGAAGCATTCAAATACAGAAGCACTAGCACAGCTAAGTGCTCTGGAGGGTGATGCCATTGTAAAGGACAGTACAACTTATTTTGCCACAGCAGGTGGCAGCACCTGCCTGAACTTGGTAAAGCTAACCAGAGTCAGACCTGATTTTTATTTTGATCTGAGAGTACAAGAAATATCATGTCTGTAAACTAGACTGGAAACTTGAAAAATCATGGCAGAAGTCCATAAGAAACCACTTCTGTACTACTGCAAAGAAAATTATATGGATGTTTGCACACAGACTGCAGGAGTTGAGCATAACTTGTAAAACATTATCTTCATGTGTTTAGAGAAACCTGTAATAGATCATTGCATGATATATTTCAAAAATCATTCAAATAATTCCATGTGAAAGTCATGTAGAAACCAGGTATTTTTAACTTACATATTATGCATATGTGGAGGGAATAATATAAATCATTTATTGGATTATACCGATGTAATGTATAAACCTATAACATGCATTTCCAATTGATCAGCATAATTTCCCCCTTTTTTATACTACTATCTTTATACTGTTCATAGGCATTATTTGATTGTAACACAAGAAATTGCTTTTCTTTCAGTTGTGACTGCTAGTTTGTTTTCAAAACTCTTACATTACAGCTAGTCGCTAGAGAAAGTGAAAAAAAAAGTTTATAAAGATGGGTTGTTTTTCCTAAACACTGTTAAATTCAATCCCAGTTTATTGAGCAGATTATCTAAAAGGGAAGTTTTCAGTCCCTTCATTAGCTTCCTCAAGATGAAGTCTTTGTAGGGTTTCTTGAGCTGTGTCAATAAGAACAGTGAACTAGGGAACCACCCTTCCAACTACATATTGCTTCTACTTGATACCATCAAAAAGAGAAGGTAGCTTTGCTATAACTCATTAATCTGTAAAAAGAAGATGATTACAGATGCACATAGGTTTTTTTTAAAGAAATGATGGCAGCTTTATGGCAGATTAAGGATTTATTATAGGCTTTGAGACCAATAGAATTAAATTGGATTTAGTATCTTGCCCTGCAAGAAATAATTTTATTAGATCTCTACAAATAATTTTGAGAGAAAGAAATAAGTGGCTTTATTAGGCTTCGTGTATGAAATCACTGAAATCACAATTAGAAGTTCCCTGAAGATATCTGAAAAACTTGGAAGAGTAAACCTGTGATCCTGGCAACCAACCAAGATTAGATCTATGAAATTATTTTTACATTCTTCAATTACTTCAGATTTGTCCCCAGAATTTGCGTGAATTTTTTAAAAAAATGTTTAAATATTTTTAGTGAGAAGATGTCTTACATCTGTTTTACAGTTTCCTTGTGGACTAAATGTTGTATTATTCGATGGGCAAAGAAGTAATCAAATATTTTCTTAGCATGTTGTTGAGAGAGACCACAAAAGAGTTTTATGATATCAACAACCGATATCAAGCTAAATTGATCAAAGCAAAGTGCAATTTTACCTTGAAGGAAAGAGAAAAAATAGATAATATTCTTCCCCTGTTTTGACTCTGCTCTATTTTATGCCAACTTGATTTTGAAGAGGGTTACAAGAGGTTTCGGCATTAAAGCAGAGAGTTAAATTATGCAGCTGCCCGGCCTTCCAGAATAGGGAAACTTGGTATAGATTTTTTTCACAATGCTATTGAAGTGCTTATTTTCCTCCTGAAGAGACACAAACAGATGCAAACTTCTGTAAACACTTTAGAAATGAATTCAGTGAGTTTGGCCTCTCAGTGGTGCTCAATAGCTGACAGAAAAATGTCTAATTAGTGCAAGTGGAAATAATAGGGCCACTTGGATTCCTCCTATCCTTCTTCACATCTCCTTTTCCTAGGAACTCAAAGGATCTTTTGTCTGGCAGGTCACCCTCTCCCATGCTTTTGTGTTTCAGTTTCTTAAAGGAAGGCAAGAAGCAAAGGGGAAAAAATATATTAGGCAATGGAGGCATTGCTTATACATATGGTGGATGCTGGAGCACTGTAAAGAATTTATAGCTAGGCGGTATCAATTTACAGGTGCTTCGAGATTCCGTCCATAGCGGAAAGTATATGTACCGAGAAAGTGGAATCCTTTTCAACTGCCACCTTTTATGTTTTTAAAAAAACAAAATCCTCAAAAAGAATCAGTTTTTTATTGCCTAAATCATCTGAAGAGCACTTGAGAGTAATTGACATTATGATCTTGTGAGTAAACATATACTCTGCATTCCTGCTAATACATGCAGGAAAATTTCCCTCACTGTCGTGAAAGGGAGTCTGCTTTCAACATTTCTTTACAAGGAGAAGAAACATGTGGTAAGATTCTCATGACTGGAAGGGAGTGTTCTTGCCCTTGTATGAAGAGATGGCCGTGCACAATTCACGGTCCTTTGTTAAAAGGACAAAAGCAAGTGAGACATTGTCATTGTTGTAAGATCTACCATTTTTGTTGCAATACCACAGCGCACATGCCAAAGGGTCTGCAGAATGGCACTACTTTCTTCAGACTGACCAGTTGGACACCCCTCCTGATCCTGTGGGCCAAAGGCTGTTCTACCTCTATCATTTCCTCTGGTGATCAATTAAATCTGAAGAGAGGACAATACAAGGAAAGTGGAGGGCAGCCAGGAAAGGGTATTAATGACAGAATAGACAGACAGACAGAAACTTTATTTCGGTTATTGACCAATAACTGATGACAGGATGTTTCTTCCTCTATGAAAGAAGCTTCAATTTTTCCACATTATTGTCAAGATGCTTTCGTATTTCTGAATTGTGTTTTTGAGATGAGTCCTTGGGTGAGGTAAAAACGATATCTGCTACTCCTGTAGTATTTTTTTTCTTTTTAATTGTTTTATTCAGTTTTTCATTATTTTGTTTTATTAAAACGCAAAAGGTATAAATTTCTAAAGTAAATGAAGGGCTTAAGTTAAATCCATCTTGTGATTTTTCATTCTTTCTTGGACCTTTTGTTGTAATGTTTTCAGGCAGCCAAATTTTCATCTAGTTATAACCAGACCTCATCCAATTTAGCTTCCAAGCCTAGACAAGTTTGGGTAGGAGAGGCTGCGCCTGCTGAGATCAATTCCTTTTAACTGTTTTAACTGTTCCTAACTAAATTTTGTCTGAAGGTCCACTAACACAACCAATAGTCATTGAAATCATTGAGGCTTTTCCTACAGATAAAATTGAGCACAGAATTAAACAAACTGTAAGGACAGTGCAGTCATTACGGGAGCACAACAGAAGTTAAGCAATCCTGTTTTCCCATATGGGTATTTTTTGCTGAAAACTGAAAGTAAATACTGGAAACTGACAAAAAAATGTCAAATATTTCAGTCACATGCCCGTAGAATGCTGCAAATAGTCATAAATGCAAGCTGGTTGCCAAGCATCCAAAATGCAATCACATGACCATGGGGGGGGGGATGCGACTGTCAACTTGAAAATCGGGTCAAAAGTAGCTCTGGGAGGTCCGTTGAATTTTATACCATCACTAAGCAACCAGTCTTCAAGCGAGGATTACCTGTAATCCCAGAAGTGCCCTGAATTTGTATTCCTTTAGGCAGTGAAGTTGCCTTTCTTTTGAAACCCAAAACATTGATGCTCCATGCAGACATATGCATGGCTACAAAATCTGAGGAAATTATTTTATAACATAAATGAGAATGAGGGTGGAATGGGCCTGTGTTCTTCCAAAAATGGGAAGAGGATACATATTAACTGTTTTTTATATGGCTGTGCACCGCCCTGGGTCCCTTCGGGGAGAAGGCCGGTATAAAAATACAAATAAATAAATAAATAAATAAAATATCAATCTGTCAAATTTCATTTTGTTTCTATCCTTTAACAAAACAGATAGATGTATTTATCTGAATATATACTGCTTTTGCTTTTTGGTTCTGATTAAAATCTATATGATACATTCTCCACAATTTAAGCCCCATTGATTTTAGTTAAGAACCAAACTTAACTTTTTTACTTGTAGACTAATTTAATACCTTGATTCACATTGTGCTTAAACTGTACTGTGGTTTAGCTTTTAGCCTGTGGCATGAATGCTGTCTCTGCAGTTTGTAAATCATATTTAATATTTTTACATTATCTGCGAACCCAGCACAGGGTTCATTCAATCTGCATTCAATCAACAAATAAAACCCAAGATGGCTTAGTACAATCTATATGCTTGTTTACATGACTACGTTTCTCAGAATCACCTAAATTTTGGGTTAACAAGCTGAGTGAATCAGAAAAATTACAAAAATAAATGTCACTGTGCACAAAGTTAAAATATCAGGCTACTATAGCAAAGGTGTATACCATATTTTGGAAAGTCCGTTTCAACCTTTTCTACCCGTTTTCCGCATTGGATGACATATTTCCCAACTTTGCCTCGGGAGTTTCTGCAACTCAAGGGGAGCGTAAACATCTTTCAGAGAAATAAGTGAACAAAAATTGCAGCTTGTTACTTTCTCTACCTCCTAGTGAATGGTGTATTTTATGGATGGTCCCCTGCAAAGAGTTCCCTAGGGCAGCTTGTTCCTATTCACATATTTTTGGTCCTCTTTTCAGATTTGCTTAAAAACCTCCATTGCCAACAGAGACTATCTGACAGCAACCGCTATTGCGTTCCTGGTTGACCGTTTTTTATATTGGGTCGATGGTTCCAGCCAGCTTCTTCAAATTGTCAAACGGCTACATCGGCTAGAGCCTGCGGTACCCATTGCTCCTCAGCTGGTTATCCGTCAGGCTCGCATCTCTGTGAATTCAGGTAATGAAATGCTGTCTGCAAGCCCCTTGACCCTTTCTCCATTTTCTTCAGCCCAACTCCAATTAAAAGATGCTTGACTTTCAAGAGGACACTTTGTCTCATTCTAAAGGTGATATCTCTTTATGCCATGCACTTTGCCAACACAAAGTTTCTAATGGGGAAGAAAAACAGGAGAGAATTGTGAAAGAATGTGGAAAACACTAATTAGAGCTTTTGTCGCCTAAAGGCTGCTTTCTGCCAATCGTCCTCAGCCTCCTTCAGGCTCATGAAGAAACTTTCACCTCAGAAAAATACTACTGGCTCTTCAGGGTGCTTCTGGGCTCATAACTTGCAGGGAATTGACGCTGACACAAACGTGATTTATATAAATATATTTTACGTCTATGTATACAACAAATTAGATAGGCTAACAGGAGCATCTTCAGGTAAATCAGCACAGCAGGAACCTCATGAGGTAAATTACAAAACACACAGAGGGGAAAAAAAACGTGGAGGGGAGTTAACTCCTCCTCCACACCCACAGCAACCAATCACAGCACAGATTGCCTCACGCGGGAGCCAGCAATCTACAATCAATTAACCACAACTATGTTTTCTGGCTCACTGCACAATCCCACCACTCCGGCTACTAAATTTATATATTTTAACATAAATACTGAGGGGTAAATTGCTATATTTTGGAACAAGAGTATTTTAAATTAGATTACACAGTTCTAATTTTTCTAAGTACAGCTCAAGCTGCATAAAAGGGGTGTTAAAAATCTGCCAATACTTCAGGTTGCAAATAGTATTGTGCAATTAACCGGCCTATATAGACTGAGGATTTTCCTTCGCTCGAAGCAGAGAACATAAATGGTGTTTGATATTTTTCAAACATCAAATATATTACTGATTTATTTATTTTATTTATTTTATTTGTATTCTGCCTTCATTACTTTATGAAGTAACTCAAGGCAGAAAACATACATAATACTCCTTTCCACAAAAAGAACCCTGTGAGGTGAGTTGAGATGAGAGAGAATAATCGACCCAGAGTCACCCAGCTGGCTTTCATGCCTAAGGCAAGACTAAAACTCAAGTCTCCTATTTTCTAGGCCAGCAGCTTAACCACTACATCAAATCTCATGAATCATCAGGTAGAAAGACACAGGAAGAGAACTCCTGGCTTAGTGGTCAGTACATCTGCCTAAGATGTGAGACTTCCAGAGTTTAATTCCCAGTAAAGGGATATGGCCGGCTGATGAGAGCTAATGAGCTCGAAATAGATCTATCCTGGTCTTCCTGAATTTATTTATGTGCCAGCACAAAAAATATAACATAATATAAAAAATTTTTCTTGACCTGTCCAATTTTTTCTTGAACTGTCTGCGGACCCCCTGGCAACTTGCCATGGACCCCAAAGGTTTCGTGGATCCCAGATTGAAAACCTCTGTCTTAGAGTATGTTTTTTAAGATAATAACCAAGGAGCAATGCTAATGTTTATAAATAATTTAATACAATCATAAGTCAGGTACATTGGGAGGAAATCTAGAAATTAATATTGCTTTTAGCGACTGTTTTTAGTAGTTCTCTTTCAAAAGATCATGTGCATCTATTTTTGATCATGATAAATAGAGATGAAATCAATATAAATATTAATGTTGAGAATTCTGTTGGGATGTACAATTATTTCTCAAGATGATATGAGTCTAATTTTAGATATTCAGTTAATTATTTAATCAATGGAATAATGAAGATATAATAAATTTGAAATTTCATGACAATCATAAATGCTATTTACTGATGTTTTATTTTGTCTCTCTCCTCTCTTGCTTTTTTTTATTTAATCATTTATTTTATTTAAATGTTTTAAAATAAATAAATGGTCCAATTCTGCATGGGGATTTGACAGGGCTCTGTCACCGCAATGCTGCAGTCCATAGGGGCAGGGGTTAGCCTCAAATTGATCAAAGATATTTTTTGTGGAATAAGAAAAAGAATGGCAAGTGGTGGGAAATCTTAGTCTGCCTGCTTCTCCTTACAATTCTCTTCTTCTCTATCAATGTAGAGAAAAGGAACATACAGTGACGTATTTCTTTTGCTTTCTACAAAATTTCTTCCCAGAGGCAAATATATTATTTTATTTATTTATTTGTTTGTTTGTTTGTTTGTTTGTTAGGACTTCTATACCGCCCTTCTCCCTGAAGGAACCCATTTGGGGAAGAAATGAAAGGAGTAGGCATATTAGAGCACACACACATTTGATTGGCTTTCTCCTCCGCTGAGTTTTATACATTCATTCTCTATTCAGCAGAAGACTCCACCGCCAATTCTGTCTCAATGCACAAATATTTCCTAACCAACTAATTACTGCCAGCGATACAATAGACAAAGTTTAACAGATGTTATATTCTACATCACTACAGTAAGGATTCCTGGGCTGGAGATGAAATGAAGGCAGAGACTTGGAGACTGAGGAGAATTAAAAAAAAATGTTGTGAGGACATGTTTGTGATGTGGTTCAAATATGCAGCAGAATCTTACTGTTGATGGTGTAGAACAAATCTTTTGATCCGTATCTGAGGCTTTTTTAAAAAAAATTCTGGAGGAGCAGGTAGAGGATCTAGAAAAGCCAAACTCATCTGCTGAGTGTATTGTGAGGATCAATATATTAATGCAGAAGTAGTCAACTTGATGTCCTCCTGATGCTTTATGCTCCAATGCTCATCAGACTCAGCCAAAATAGCCTATGGACTATTGGCAAAAAACTAGAAGATAATGTTGCAAATATTTAGCAAGCTGCATATAGCTTTATTCTTAATGATTGTCTGTCCGCCTATCCCTATCCCGATCCCGATCCCTATATCCCTATCCCTATATCCCTATCCCTATCCCTATCCCTATCCCTATCCCGATCCCGATCCCGATCCCTATATCCCTATCTCTATCTCTATCCCTATCCTTATCTCCCTATCTCTATCCCTATCCCTATCCCTATCTCATTTCAATTTATATGATGATCCATTTCAGCTTCATGACTCCATAAAACATGTAACACTAAAATATTTACAAACATAATTAGTAGCCAAGGTTAAAACAGAAGAACCCACAATCATTGCAAGCAGGATTCTCAAGCTTGGTGACAAAAAAAAAATCTCTTTAAAATCTTGGGCAAGTCAGCAGGATTTGAAACAATCTAACATTTGAGAGATGATGTTTCAAAGGGGTGCATCATGACAGGAAAGACAGTTTTTTTGGATACGACCAGATGACATTCCTTATTAATATGAGTCAGAGCATTAGGTCTCCTGAACCTAATGGGATAGGTAGATATAATTGGGAAGGACAGTCCCTCAGATAACCCAGTCTCATGACATTTAGCATTAAGGATGGAGATTAGAATCGTAAGGGCTATTTTGTCTTCAAGACAGTTTCAAACGTCCCAAGGCAGATGAAGCACTGCATAAGCAACACACGTTGAATTCAAGAGGTCCAGAAGTTTAACACATATTTATCTCTTACTAGTGTGAGTGTGTGTGTGAGTGTGTGTGTGCGCGTGTGTACACGTGTATGTGTGACACACAGAGAGAGAAGTAGGAAGAGAAACTACAGTAGGGCAGCAATATAAATCGCAATATAAATGACAACCCAAAATATCTTGAGGAGAAATTTTTCTTTTTTGGATAAAACATGGACAATTTGAATTTCAGGCTCCATTTCTTTCCTTCTGCCTTAGGCTTGTTCATTTATTGCACAGAGCTTTGCTAGGACTGGAAAGCATACCAGAAATTGTGTCAGTTGTGATGCAGATGCAACACTGCGTTCTACTTCCATCGAATATATGATTTATATTGAAACTTTTAAACAAGAGGACAAAAACCAATGCAAACTAATATAAAATAAGAAAGAAAAGAGAGGAAAAAGAAAAAGAAAAAAGATATAAGGAAGCGGCTTCCAATATTCTTTGCAGCATTTATAAGTACAAATTTATTTTAATTTGTCTCTAAAGTTATATCATATTATTCTTCTTTCTATAATATATTCTGTCTAATCATCAAAATCATAAATCACAAGTTCATTTTTATGCAAAAAGTCCTTTAAAAGCTTCCAGTCACCTATAAATATACATAATGTCTTTTTCCTAATCAAATAGGTCATTTTTTTCATTTAAGCAAAATTTATCCGCTTTACCAAGTATTCTTCCATGATGAATATTGTTAAATCTTTCCATCTCTGTGCATGCAGCAAGGCCACTCAAGTAATCATATATTGAAATAAGTTCTATGTTTTAAAGGAAAGGTTCTGGCTTCAATTGAACAAAGATCTTTAAAGTCCTCTCTATTAAAGTATGTATTTGAATCCAATTTTTAATATCTTTTTTTACATGTCCAGGCAGCACGGTGGTTCAGTGGTTAAGATGCTGGAAATTCATCAGCCCGGGTTTGAGACCCGAGCACCAGTGGGGTGAGCCCCCGTTCTCGCCTCAGCTCCTGACAACTTAGCAGTTCGAAAGTATGCAAATGTGAGTAGATAAATAGGTACCACTTCAGTGGGAAGGTAGCAGCACTCCGTGACATCATGCTAGCCACATAACCTCAGAAATGTCTTGGGACAACGTTGGCTCAATGACATCGAAAAGGAGATGTATAATGACTAAGAGAAAAATCTGCAGGGACTCCTTTACCCTTTACCTTTTACATGTTCACCAAGCATGATAAAATGTTCCTTCATGTTGTTCCAATTTCCAGTTTACGTACATTTGAAGCACATTCTAGATAATTTCTCAGGCATCATGTACAGATACATCATTTTATAAAAATTCTCTATGAGATCATAACACAGTATTAATGTCAACCCTTCATATCACATTTTCTCAGTTATCCATCTGTATATTACAACAAAAATTCTGGGTCTACTTTATTATATATTTTGAACCTGTTTCAAATTTCCACAAACGTTTCTACATTTTAGCATTTACATGTTCATTATTGGTACATTGTATTTCAAATTCTATCTTATAATGTTCCATAGAATAAGTCTTTTTATTCACCTTAAATCTTTCAGATAACTGTCAATGGGAAAGTCACTGACAACTATATCTTTCAGCTATTAATTACTCTTTGGATTATATTTTAAATTTCTCTTGATATTTTTACAAGAAGTCCCAGTATGTCAACCATTTGTCTTTGTCAGTTCTCTTCTATACTATGTGTCTTGAGCTGAGATCCATAAGAGTGTTTGCAGGCACAACCTGGGTTTACATCTATTCTATATTTTCAATATGACACACCTAATAAAATGATTTTTAAAGTTCACATTAATTTTAAATGTATCATACCATAAATATCCATTCCATGAAAGTATCAGGTTGTGACTTTCTAACTGTAAAGAATGGATGCTCCAACAACATCCATTCTTTCTTGCAGACCAAACAACAAACAGCAAAATATTTCATTAAAGGGTGTAAGCCCAATCCCTTTCTTTCCTTGCATCTGTAACACTTCTATATTTAACTTGTTGTTTTCCTTGCCATATAAATTTAAATCTATCTAAATTAAATTTGTTTACATGGTACATTCATTATCAAAATAGGTATTGTATGAAAAACAAAACTCTTGGCAAAACCTTCATTTTTATATATGGAAATTCTCCCCAATAGTGGCAGTTTTAATTTCTCCCACTTTAACATGTTCCTCTTAATCTCAAGCCATGTCTTAGTATGATTATTTTGAAATAACATACAATTCATATTTTTTAATTTTTTTATTGATTTTCAACATTCATACTATACAAACTAGAAATATTCTTTGTAATTTATATGTTCACATGACTAGCTGTTTGTACCCATGCTCCACTACGGCTTTGGTATAATTAGACATGGTAAGAAGTTAGTAAAGAAAGGAAGAGAGAGGGAGAATGAGAAAAAGAGAGGGGAAGTATAAGAGAGAAAGAGAGGGAGAGGGAGAGGGAGAGAAAGAGAGAGGGAGAATGAGAGAAAGAGAGGGGAAGAATGAGAGAAAGAGAGAGGAAGAATGAGAAAGAGAGAGGGAGAATGAGAGAAAGAGAGAGGGAGAATGAGAGAAAGAGAGGGAGAATGAGAAAAAGAGAGAGGAAGAATGGGAGAGAGGAAGAATGAGAGAGAAACTGTTAAGTCGTGACAAACGACAAGGGGCACGGGTTACTCCAAACGATTTATTGTTAACAGAGGAAGGAAAAACACTGGCAGGGAAAAGCCCTGACGCAGTGATTTATATTTGGCGCGCCAGGCGCACTTTAACCAATCATCCACGAGGTATTTGAATTCTCCTGAACAGCTCATCCAGTCGGGTGGGGGGAGTTAAACTGATTTGGCTCCTGGCTGTCTGGGAAGCCCGGATCCTACAGAAACAGAACAAGAGAGACAGACAGACATATACAGAGAAGGGAACAGAATGAGACAAAGAGAGTAAGAAAGAAAGAGACACAGAAAGAGAGAGGGAGATGCACATAGAGAGACAGTAATACTGAGAAAGAAAGAGAAAGAGAGAGAGAGAGAGAGAGAGAGAGAGAGAGAGAGACAGAGAGACAGAGAGACAGAGACAGAGACAGAGACAGAGACAGAGACAGAGAGACAGAGAGAGACAGAGAGAGACAGATACACACAGAGAATCACACACACAGAGACACAAAATGCCCTAGGGCTTCAATCCTACCCCCCAGCCGCCCAGACTCCTCTCTCATCCTCAGCATGCACCGTTCTCTTGCTGCCAGCATGCAGAGCTCCAGCTTGGGGAGGGGAAGGAAACTGACCGGTGGCGTGCAGAGCTCCAACTTGGGAAAGGGGTGGAAGCCAACCAGCAGCACGCAGAGCTCTGACTTTGGCAGGGGGAGGGGGTTAGGGGTAGACACACACACACAATGAGAATGAAAGAGAGGCTTCCCTGCGCACAGCATAAAAGGCATGCTGTTTTGCTGCTCCCCCCATCAGAGAAAAGAGCCAGACGCTGCAGAGAAGCCACGGGGGCACAAGCATTCCTCCGAGCAGCTCAAAAGGCATGCTGTTTTGTTGCTTTCCCCCCCATCAGAGGCAAGAGCCGAGCACTGCCCAGAAAGCGCGGGGCAGGCACAAGCTTCCCTGCACATAGGGAGCATAAAGTGCAGTGTATGATAAAATGACACAAAATATTCAGGAACCTATAATGTTGGATACTTGGGAAAAAATTGGGTGATAAATGTGAAATTTACACAAGCACAAAACCTTAGGGAAAATTTTTACCAAATATTTTATAGATGGCCTTTGGATCCAAAAAGGTTAGCGAATATGTATCCAAATGTGCAAGCTAAATGTTGGAGATGTGATTGCGAAGATGCTACCTATTTTCATATTTGGTGGACTTGTAAAAAGTTAAA
>JANHFO010004954.1:39068-60309 GCA_032468095.1 Pareas carinatus
AGATCGCACATGCCTTCTCATTGTTTAATATATTGTGTTCAATAGGGCTTACTCCCAAATAAATATATTGCAGTTTTAGCAAACTGGGTGAGACTGACACCATCTATATCACCAGTCTCTAACTAAGGTTGTTGCTTGGTCACATCCTAATTTACCCTATCATTACAAGACACTAAGGTCAAAGTTAGCCAGTAGATTCCCCATAATGCCACTTTGCACTAAAGGGAAGCTATCGTGTATTTTTTTTAAAAAAAACAACACCACTGTGATTATGCAAAGTATGATGATAAATTATCATCTTAGCATCTACTACGTTTAACCTTGAGAATGCCTGGAGAGAGGTCTGGTCCAAGGTACCTTCTTGTGGCTTGACCATTAGTGATACCTCTATCAAACCACTTGGTTTTGACCTGCCTTACTTTGTCTGGTTGAAACTGAACAGAATTAGATGTGACACTAAAAGAAGTATAAGTGGGGATGGGAAAATTCTCCTTGTTGCGATTGCAGTGTTGTTATGCAAACAATTAAACATTTTATGCAAAATTGCCCATGACGTGTGTACTGTGATTCCCTAGAAGATCTGCATGAAACAACGCCAAAGGCAATCACCTGGATAGCTGAATTGGACATCCAATTATGAGGCCACTGCCATATTCCCATAGAAATTGTACTTATAATTATATAAAAGTTTTACATATGTTGATTTCTCTTCTGTCATGTTCTCATCATATGCAAAATAATAATATAAATATTAATAATTATTATCACAAAATTGGTGCATTTTGTAGTAATACTTTATTACCACAATTAACTATTAACTTTCATATGTAGCTGTATATGTAGTAATATAACTGTCTGTATTCACTTGGTCATCATTTCAACTAAAGGAACCTCAGTCATGAAGTGACATTGCCCTGTGATGCTGATTATAATGAAAATATTTAATATTTCTAGGTAAATTACTGAAGGCTGAATATATTCTTAGCAGTCTTATTATTGACAATGGAGCAACAGGTACACAAATAACGTTTTTATACTTCTTTCTATTTTAATTAATAAATGCCAGTTATTACTAGTTATGGCCATACACTAGGATAGGCAAATAATTTTGGATGTTTTTTTCTTTATTTATAAAGAAATTTGGTCTTTACTTCAATTTTCCATGATTCAACTTCCATGTTAGGTCTATGGGGAACCAATTTTAATGTATTCTTATTTGTTTAATAATTGTATTTTGGCTGTATATATACAGATACAGAAGAACTATATGTGTATTTATGTATGTTCTGTATGTATGTATATATTAACATAATATAGTACATGTATTGATTAATGAGTCTTTGTAGAAAGATATAAGCAAACACTGTTGTAATTCTAATCAATAATAAATTTATGTATTAAATAAAATGCAATATTTTATAAAATATAAAATAATCACGTACAGTATTTATGTCTTTGTCTCTGAGAGCTTAAATTACAAAACAGCTAACTATAAAACAAGGTCTGTTAACTTCAGCCAAATGTTAACTTCTGGTCAACTTTTGATTCTTACTATTCTTATTACTCATCTTCAAAGCTCTGAATGATATTTTACTGACCTTTTTCTTTTGTTTTTTAGGAGTATGGAAGTATTGTAATGAAAGTGATCGCATTCTTGTTCAGTCTGTCTGTATACAGATCAGAGGACAAATTCTACAGAAACTGGGTACATTTGTTTGGTTTGTTAGATAAATCCAAGAGTCTCACTTTCTACGATGTTATGAGCTATAACTTTAGAATAGATTGCATAGTGACTGTTTCCTGTGGATGAACTTGATAAAAAAAAAACCTGAATAATAACATCTATAAAAACATAGTTAAGGAGACAAGAAGTTGCACATAATAACATTAATAACAAAACAGCAATGATCTTCTGAGAGTCACTTAGTGTAGTAATTAAAAAAACCTCATCCCAGTAATGGACAAGAGACAGCTATTGCATTTCAACATAATGTAAAATAGATTTTCTTAGAAATGGTAACAAATTATGAATAAATATCCATTGAGAGCATTTGTTCCTATCATGAAATGCTCAACCCCTATCATTATCAGAATTTGTCAACTGGCTCCAACATTTATCACCATCAAACTTTTTTTTTGAAAAATAAAACAAGTGTTTTAAAAATGAACATTTTTTTATGTGTGTTTTATTTTAGGGATGTGGTACGAAGCAGCAGAGCTAATTTGGGCCTCGATTTTGGGTTATTTTACACTTCCCCAGCCAGATAAGAAGGTAATAATGTAGTCCTCAACTTATAACCACAATTGAGCCCAAAATTTATGTTGCTAAGTGAAAAATTTGTTAAGTGAGATTTGCCCTATTTTATGACTTCTCACATATGTTAAGTGAATCACTACAGTTGTTAAGTTAGTAACATGGTTGTTAAGTGAATCTGGCTTCCCCATTGACTTTGCTTATGAGAAGGTCGCAAAGGGTGATCACATGACCCCTGGACATTGCATCTGTCATAAATATGTTTTCTAGCATCCAAATGTAAATCGTGTGACCATGGGAATGCTGCAACAGCCATAAATATGAAAAACGCCATGTCACTTTTTTTCAGTGCCGTTGCAACTTTGAACGGTCACTGAATGAAGTGTTGCAAGTCGAGGACTATCTTCAATGCCCTACATTGGAGCACTTTGTGTGATTATTAGAAGCTCGTATTAAAATGGACACATTATGCACTGGTTGTATACATTCAAATGAATACAAAGAAACAGATCTCTTCGTAAAAATGTTTATTTTGAAGAGGCAAAACTCCATGTTCTTTGAAGCCCTTGACTTCTGAGGAACAGTTTAGTTGTCTCTTTTCTGATTTTAAAAGGTGAAATAGCTGTTGAAGTTTTGAGATTCTTGTTTATGTAGATGCATGTATCTAAGAAAGAAATAGCATTCCTAGAAGAATGTGGACAATTTGTCCTTTCTCTCAGGGATTTATGCATACAGACAGGCATGTTTGCCGCTGCCACCACCAACACGACCACAAAAGCATGACTCTACAGTTTATACCTTAAAGTAATTTGGTTTAAGGTGAGAGGGGGTGATTGATTAAAGGCAAATTTAATTTTGAGCATAGTCAGTATGGGAAATTAATTAGAAGTAAATTAGTTAATTAACAAGAAATGACTGGTTTGGAATAATTGAAGAATGGCAGGTGATTTGGGTGGAGAATTAATTGTGAAATTTAAATATATTTCCTTATTTGTATATTTGTATCTGCGATATAAATTAGTTATATTAATATTCCTCAGCTCTCTACTGGAAAAATATTGTGTCTAATTAATCTTGAGTTGGTTCAGCAGGCATAAAACCTTTAAGTACCTAATATCGCTGTTCTCTGTTATTTACCAGTGTCTACAGAGTTCCTCTTGTTCAACTATTTCGTATTGTCCAGATTTATTGTAATCTTCATGATCAGATTTGCTTACAAATATATGCAACAAAAAAGCACATTTTCTTCAGAAGCATATATTCTTTTAATATTTCCTGACTACTGAAAAAAGCTGATTTTCCTTGCTCCACTAGGAATTAAGTAGATAAAGAGACTTATATGAAGTTTTTTCTTTCTTTTGACATGTTTGATGTAGCCTAAAATAGAAGCAAGCAAATAAATATATATAGAGAGTTGTTCATATGTGTTCTTTTTTAGGGAATAGCTACCTCACTGGGTATTTTGGCGGACATCTTTATATCCATGAGTGAAGATGATTACATCAGATTTAAAAACAATTCTCAGCTTGGTCTGGTAACTATTTTTGCAGCAGAGATGAACCTGATTTAACTAATTTTCATACATGCATACTTTTTGGAGCAGTTATGTATACTTTGCAATTATTCACTCCATTTTCTAATTCAAATGCAAGTACCATTAATAAATTAATTTTCAAATACATATTTCTGATTGTATCAGACACACATATTACATTCACTCCAAATTATTCAGGCTGTCAGGAACCTACGTGGCGTTATTTGTTTACTGAAATACACATACATTAATGTTTAATCCCATCCAACATACTACCAGCATTTCTTATTTATTTGACCAGAAATACATTAAGCAAATAAGAAGGTGTTACACAACTATGTATTACTTCAAGATCAATATTTAACCATTCTGTAAGAATTCCATTTATTATTACACATGCTTTCTATCTATCATATATTGCTTTTGGCACATTTAGCAATCTTCAGCTTCGTATTCATACAAAATAGTTTATAATTCAAGCCTATTTTTTTATCATACACAGTCTCTGAATCAAGAAATACAGTTGAGACTGTGTCAAATAAAGTATGCATTTTAAACTGAGAAAAGAAGTTTCAATGTACATTTTCTTCTTGCTATTTTATTAGAACCTTCTTAAAGAATTTGATCATCGTTTACTTTCAGCTGCTGAAGCTAGCAAGTTGGCTGCAGTTTTGAGTCAGTTTACACCATTGTTTGTGCTCACTGCAGTTGTAAGTACCATGTTCAGTGTCCTATTTTCATTCACTCTGAAAATTCTTTAGTGGCCTTTGTCACTTGCTGACATAATATGCTTCTGCCTAGCTAATACTTCAGATTCAAATTAAAATATAAATTTCAAGTGCAAATGAAATGAATGAATCATAAAGCAGACATTTAAACTGCACCCTGTACCTTAGGGATTGAAGCTTTTTATTTCTAAACAATTAGGAGTTAAAAGTATTGCCTGAATTAATATTGCAGTTCAGAAAGACACAAAGAAGCATGTTCCATTTATTTCACTGGCATTTATCTTAGGATAAGTATAGTTATAAATGCAGTTTCTCACTGGAATCCATATTTAGTTATCAATAAGTTGAAATTAAGACAATTAACAATTCCTTTACTTGATGCTGAGGTAGGAAATGTGGTTTCTTACAACTTTCAAGGCTGTAATTCTCATATGTAATTTATTTGTTTATTCTTTCATTCATTCATCACATTTTTACACCAACCATCACCCTAAGCGTCTCTGAGCAGCTTACAAGATTGGTTGAGTTAATTTGGAAGTTTTGTATCTTTCATTTGTATATTTTATCTGTTTCTGTTATAATTATATCCATTCCTGTTTGATTCTGATTATGTTCTTTTTTCATATTTTTGAACGTGTTTTTACTATATTCCTCTAAGCTCGTGCATTTTCTACAAAGATGAGTATTGATTTAAAATGTTATGCTAAATACATTTATGCGAACTAAATAAAAGGAATAAATATATTCACTAAATGTAGAAAATATAATCAACTGAAAATTATTGAAAACAGTTCTGATTACATGTTGAAATAGATTTTTAAGGGATTTGAAACGTATATATTGACGTATATAAAATCCTGTTCATTCCCACTGTACTTATTTTTCAGAATATCCGGGGAATATGTTTGCTGACGTACAGCTGTTCAAGCGCATGTCCTCCAGAAAAGCAAGGATTTTATTTATCCCAAGCAAAAGAGTCCTTTGAAATTGGCCTCCTGAGCAAGAAGGACAAAGAACCAGTCACCAGCAAACAGGAGCTTCACAGTTTTATCAAAGCAGCTTTCTCTCTTGCCAAAGTACACCAGTGGCTTTATGGGGAAAGCAAGAGCCTTAATCAGGTGAATCAGCTATGCCAGGAAGCTTTGGAGAAGCTGTATGCTTATAGTTATTCTCTTCAAAATGAAGAGCAGGGAAAAGAACAGCTTGCTAACGACATTATGTCCCTGGTCATGTCAGTTAAAGAAAAATTGCAAGTGCAAATTTTTCCTAATTCAGATGCCAAATCCTACATTCCTGATAGCTACAAAACAGATGTCAGAAAACAGGTTCTGAATAGTGATTTGAACTTTGAGGACGTTCTCAGAATGTATTTTCAGCATCATGAATCAGTTTGTGATGTTTTTGAAAGTACTTGCAGGACCCATAAAATTAGATCAGGAAAAGGGAAGGCAAGAGCCTGCATAACAACTTTGAAGACCGAAACCAGAAATATGGATACCGTATGTGCCGCTGAAGCAAATTCTCATTATGAAAATCACAGTGTAGCAACCCCAGTTCCACAAAAACCAAGGAAAAGGCATGATGGTCTTAAAGATCAAATGGGAAAGAAAGTTTCTCACTTTGCAACAAAGAGTGTTTCTCTTGATGAAGAGACAGAAAGTGAAACATCTGATAATCAAAACAAAGCTGGTGAAATTTCAGTTGATTCTCAAAGTGAGAATAAAGTCTTTAGTAAACTGGGAACTTGGAGCAAATTGTCCATATCAAGCTCTAATAGTAGTTGGGACGAAATTGTCAATAATAAAAATGATCTACCTCAAGTTAAGGTACAGAAAACAAAGAACACTGCAGAGTTGCCTGAAGATGTTGAAAAGAACATTCATGAGCATAATCTTTGTTTGTTAACAAATAAAATACACAAAATCACACTTCAACACTCTCAAAATGACACAGGTTCTTTAAAGCATCCCTTTCCGAAAAGCATCTCTTTCACTAATACGTCAAAAGAATTGGACCCAAATTTAAGAAAGAAACACATGGAGGCAGGAGTGGATGCCTCAAAACAGTCACTCAGAAGAGCTAGTAGCAGCAACTCCAAACCAGATAAAGTAATGAGTTTTACGTCTGAAAAAGATTCTCTTGGAATAATTTCTTCAGGGAAGGTTTCCAGAACCAAGGACAGCAGCAATGTTACTATTTCTAGTATTGGAAAAGGAAGTATAGAAGACAATGCAAACCATACACGACATTCAGGCCCAAAGTCTAGAAATCATTGGCAAATGGTTGACCTAGAAGGAGAAACTGAAGATGGAACAGAAGATTCACTAATGAATCCAGATCTACTCAATGAAAAGACAGTACCTGCTTCTATAAAAAAACATGTGCTAAAAGCTGAATGTGGCCATTTTGTACAAAATTGGATTAACCAATCTGCCAATGTGATGTTAACAGGATACTCCTCTAAAATATCTGAAGTTAAAGCACAAGCAGAAGATGACTGGGAACTGGTTTTTGATGAGAGAAGTGAGTTAACAGACCATCGTACCAATGAAGGTATAATAAAAGATCCACAAAATTACAGAACTGAAGCTTCAAGTTGTTCGTTAGGATGGGTCAACAAGCCAGTTGCAAATCATTCCAGTGACTGTGCTACAACTGAAGAAGATGAAGGTGAAAATTTAAGAGATATTTTAAACAGTACCCAAAGCTCAAACTCTCTGAAATCATGGTGCAAAGGAACCAGTTTTTCCAGTAGTTTTTCTGAACTCGGAAGTCCTTCCATAATGAATTCTAGCGGAAGCTCTTTTTCCTTTATTAGCATGGTCAAAGAACAAATGCAACAAGCTCGTATTCTGACCAATGATGATTATAACAAGCTATTTTCAGGTGTTGAACATGCTTGGCTAGTTGAAAGAATGAAGAATACAGGATTCTTTAAACCAAACCTCCTGCATAAAACACACTGTAAGTCTTATTTTCTAAACTATTATCTTTGTTCTAGGAATTTTGATCCCAGTAATGCTATACTATTGTCAGAGACAGAAGTTGATTGCATCATGGCGCTTTCATACTGATTTATAAATTTGGACCATTTGACCCATGTGGATTCATCTTGTTTGGGATCAGGGGCTCAGTAAGCCTGCTCCTATGGCCAGCAGATAGCACTGTGCTTATTTTCCTACATATTTACCATCAAAAGTTAAGGGATAATCAGTTAATATTTTCTAGTCTTATTTTGAATTTGTATTTTCTTTTCTACCCCAATTTCTATCTTTATGAATATCAAAATCCAGGATCTATCCTGTGCTTCAACTGGTTGTACCAGAGCAGATGTAATAATACCCTGCATATTAAGTAAAACCAATCATAATCATTTTTGGAGGAATAATGCAATTAATGCTATGTTACCATAACTATGCTATGCTATGCCATGCTACCATAACATTGAGTAAAATGCTAGTAGTTCCAGGGACTTCTCCCTTCTTTTTGTTCCCTTCCTAAAAGCTAGGATGCATCTGACAACACACAAAATGTCCTACAACTGCTGATGTCAGAGGATTGAATGGAATCTTGTAATTCATTGTTGGAAAGAGAGTAGTGCAGTGAAGGACATGACACCCTATGGCTATGTTGAGGCTAATTAATCACACAAACCTCATACTCTGTCAACACAAATGTCATCAAAATGTTGATATAGAATTGAATAAAATGTATTTTTATTCAAAAATAAAGGAAAAGAAATGAGAGCACAGAAGTTAAGAAACTATCAAGACTTCTAAGTTCAGATCTTGCTATTTTTTAATGCAATTGTTTTTCTGTTGATTTTGTATCAAACGTCTAGAAACTGTTAATGATTTAATGAGACACATAATCCAAATATTGATATCCACATTTTTTTAAATAAAGTTCTGTATCTGTTGCAGAGGACCTTGTTTTGATTTTAGTGTTTTTGTAGTTATACTTTCTGCACAAGCAATACAATATACTCCCCTTGAGGGCATAGCTGTGGAGGTTTTTAACCTGTAGTCATTCTCAAGATAATATTGAAAAATGTCTTCTCTGTAGAAAGTAATTCATCTTGTTTCGGTTTTCTGTACATACTGTTTATAAGACTGATAACACTATGCTGCAGTATTTACAGATCAGGTTAACGAAGCACATATCATTCCATCCACTTTTCTCTCTAGATGCTCTTCTTTTGAAATACTCTAAGATATCTGGGCTGTGGACAGCTCAGGAGACAGCTGCATATATTGGAGACAACTTGAGTGTGGCAAAGAAAGGCAAGCAGAGGAATGCTTTTTGGATACACTTTCTGCACCAAGAAGGAACTCTGGGAAGGTATGACTCAAGCTAACACACAATCTGGAAAAGTTCACACAAGTTCCATATTATGCTGCATTTGACTAAATATAGGGCTCCTGGTAGCAGAATCTTACTTCAGCCTTTGTAGAATAAAGTGTTCCACCACTGCTGAGGCAACATCTTATTTTGGCAGCCTAGGACATGTGAAAAATAACAACAAAACCTCCATCAATCTGCTACTACCTGATTCCCACATCTATTTCCTGAGATAGCCTTTCCCAATCTGAGTACCCTCTAGAACAGAGGTCTCCAACCTTGGTCCAGCTGGCTGAGGAATTCTGGAAGTTGAAGTCCACAAGCTTTAAAGTACCAAGGTTGAAGACCTCTGCTCTAGAATACGGACTTCATTTTTAATTCTCTGAATTCCCCAGCAATAGATTTCAGTAGCAGTACCTTTTCGGACTTGAAGTGCTCAAATGTACTGAACACCCATATCATCAAAGGATGGATGACTCTAAAGGTTTCAATTGCCTGCCCAGGTTGCTTCTGAAATGCCAATAGGGAAAGATCAATATTAAGATAGCAAGTATCCTGGACCAACCTGAATCCTGGGTGTGGGGAACTTCCAGAGATTCATATTATCAGGAATTTTCTCCTCACCAGAGTTCTTCCTGGAGAAGTCTTCCTTTAATATTGCCAATGTTTCTCATGAAGATAGAAACTTTGCCTTCTTCCCACTACCAGAACATTCCAATAGCCCATCAATTGCATGTAGTTATATCCCTTCCTATTTTCTTACACACTTTCCAAACATGAGGAAAAATTATCTCAGCCATACAGCAATTTTCCTTCTTTTGGAAAAAGAATTAAAAGGTAGATGGGAAAATAAAAGGAAAACAAAAGGAGGTTCAAAACCACAGCACCCTTTTCTACTATGACCCCGGAATGACTTAAAAGATGGTGCTTCCACAGCTATGGAAAATCTTCTATAGGATCATTCTGTCTAAATCGTATTTAATGTCTTTATATTTTCATATCACACCTGAGCTGCTATTAGAGAAGAGCAATAAACACATTTCTTGAATAAATATGGGATATTATTGCAGTTTGCGTTATATTACTCCGAGTAAATGTAGAATATTATTTGTGTTGTGTGCTATATTACCCATAGGTATGTTGGCAAAGAATACAAAGAAGAAAAAGAGATTATGTACCATTTCAATGATGTGGAGAGGCAAATGACAGCTCAGTACTATGTTACAGAATTCAACAAAAGACTGTATGAGCAAAACATCCCTACACAAATCTTTTACATTCCATCGGTGGTACTCTTGGTAAGGAGAAAACAAAAAGCTATAAGAAGTTCAGCAGAAGACAAGGGACAAATGTCCTCATGAAAATAGTGGACAGTATCTAAATATAAATACTATTCATACTGAAGCCCTCTTATTTCTTTGACAGATACTAGAAGGCAAGTCTATCCAAGGATGTGTAACTGTGGAACCCTACATTCTAGGAGAATTTGTGAAGTTATCCAACAACACCAATGTAGTAAAACTGGAGTACAAAGCCACAGAATATGGACTTGCATATGGTCATTTCTGCTATGAATTTTCCCAAGGCACAGATGTGGTGGTTGATTTACAAGGTTTGTAAACATGGAATCATCGTGTGGTGAAATCTAATATTTTATTAGGTCAATGGGTTATTAAAAGCTGAGATTTGTCTTGAACAGGCATACTTTCTTCATTATGTGACTATTTAGAGTTCTAACTTCAGTGACTACAAAATGCTAAATAATTACATGATAGGAAGAAGCAAAATGTTGGCAGACAGAAGGGAGAATGGGATTAAATTAATGAGTATCTGAACAACAGCAAAACAGTGCAAGTTTTAACACTTATATTTTTCTTGACAAAATTTTTGAAGTGCTTGATGTTGATTTCTTCCTAATTCCAAGAAAGAATGACTGGCCCAAGGTTACAAAGTTGGCTTTGTGATAAAAAGAAGGATTAAAACTCATAGCCAATTTCTAGGCTTGTAGTCCTCTGCCCTTTGATCCAGCTGCAGAACCAATATTTACTGCTGAAATATTTTAGGAATATTGAATCAAAATACCCTGTTTCCCCGAAAATAAGATATCCTCCAATAATAAGGCCTCGGACTTCCAGTTCTGGGCGGCCTCGGTGGAAAAATAAGACCTCTCCTGAAAATAAGACCTAGCGCATCTTTGGGTGCAAAAATTAATATAAGACAGTGTCTTATTTTCGGGAAACAGGGTATATAAAAATCATGAAGATAGAAAAAAATATGCTTTGAAATGAACTTTAGACTTCTCAGACTTAATTGTTGTTGAAAATCTACGAGGAGGTCTAAAACAGGCAGTGCATAAAAGGAGACCTAGGCATATTTCTAAACTAGAGGAACATAAGAATGGAAAATATTTCAAAACAGAAAGCCTCTTATCTCTCTATAGAAAATGCGTTATCTCTGCCAAAGGTGATATTTACAAACTCTGCTGCACCTGTGAAATTCACTGTATTCAAAGACATGTCAGTTCAAAGAACGGAAGTTCTGAATTAACTGAACTTCAGAGATATACAAAATACAGTCAAGGGAAAAGATAAACCATGGGTGAGGGCTTGAAATTTCTCTGGTGAGAGCTGAACATAATAAGTGATAAGTGCTGATTTGGGGTTAAGAGGAGAAAAAATTAAAGAGAAAAGGAATGGAATAGGAATTTGAACATGAGATTGTTGCAGGTGCCATTTCAGAATTTCTGATAACTTATTTGTCTTCCCCTTTCTCTTTTAATTAGTATTTATTTAGTAATTATTTCCTCATACTTTTCTCTTTGATTTGTTTCAAAGATCACACACCGGTGAAAAGCCATTCAAATGTTCTCAGTGTGGAAGAGGCTTTGTGTCAGCTGGAGTGCTCAAGGCACATATTCGAACCCACACTGGATTAAAAGCATTCAAGTGTCTTATATGCAATGGAGCTTTCACCACTGGAGGGAGCCTGCGGAGGCACATGGGCATCCATAACGACCTTCGACCCTATATGTGCCCGTATTGTCAAAAAACATTCAAAACCTCATTAAATTGCAAAAAACATATGAAAACACACAGGTTTGTGTTATCTTGAAATCTGGGCTTGATCTACAATTTAATTTCAGTTATTATTCATTGCCCGTTTGAAATTTTTGGCGGGCCCGGTCAGTAAATTCAAGTTGCTGAATGAACTTTTAGGGAATTTTTTTCAGAGAGTGGAAAATTTGGTTGAATTACAAGCATTTTTAATGAGAAGATCAGTTTAAAAAAGAAAATAACAGACGAGAAAAAGCAAAAAGTCTCATTATCGCTGGATTTTTAAATATAACTATGGGGGTGGGCATAATAGCTAAATACATTTCTTTCTGCCAATTAGGTAACTTCCTATTATTAACTGTAAGTCCTTGTTAGTTTCTCTTAGTTTCATTTTGTTTAATATTTTCAAGTTTATAGTATCGCAGGTTAGGGGAAATCAGGAAGTAACTCAAATTAGATATATTAAGTGATTGATTATATTCCATCACGTTTGTGTCAGCTCTTGGGAACCACATAGATAAAGAGTTTTTTCATGATCTGTTCCTAACCTAATCCTTCAGATCTTTCAATAGTTTATTGCTACTGTAACCAAGTCTACCCGCCATCCTTTGGTTGTCCTTTTCTCTTTCCTTCCACCTTACCCAGCATTAGACCCCTCTTTAGAGACCTAATGTCTTCACATAAAGTGTCCAAAGTTCTAATGTGCTGACATTGCAAGATATGTTTGTTCCTTTTCTTCTAGGTATGAACTTGCTCAGCAGCTTCAGCAACATCAGCAAGCTGCTTCCCTTGATGACACAGCTGTAGATCAGCAGAATATACATGTTTCTACTCAGATGCAAGTGGAAATTGAAAGTGAAGAGTTGCAGCAAACTGAAGCTGTTGCAACAGATCAAGAAACTATTTTAGATTTAGACCAGCAGCAGGTTATTGACACTGAAGAAACCGGACTCAGACCACAGTTGACTGATCAGTCATTAGGTCAAGAGGAAGGTAAACTACTGAGTAAATGGCTGACCACAGGATTTAGATCCACAGGGTTATATCACTTATGGTGATACCAGTGAGAGAAGGTCTTAAATAAGCATTGAACTGCTTGGATCAATGCTTTTCATAAGAAAAGGGAATAAGTGCATATTAATCCATCTTTGGAATTTCTCTCCTTCCCAGTATTTTTTTGCCAATTCACAGGTACTCGGAAGATAAATCAACTGTAAATAATAATTAAGTGGCAGAATTTTAAAAATATTAAAGTAGACGTTCATTCATTCATTTGGAAGATTTGTATGGCTGCCTACTTCCAGTTACTTTGGGCAGCTTACAAGCAGTAAAACCCCAGCGCCTGTCTGTCTGTCTGTCTGTCTGTCTGTCTGTGTCTATACACACACATATTCTAGTTAAAACAGTCCTCAATTTAATGGACCTTGTGAACTTTGAACTAATATAAAAATACACATTGCAAGGGTAACAATTGTCTGTACAGTATATACTTCTATGAATGTGTAAAATTTCATTCTCCATTCTATCCATGTGTGTCACTTTTATTCATGGATAAAATCACTTGGATTCAACAGACAGTTTGCTTTTCTCCATTAGTCCATTAAATCAAATATTTCATTTTTATTAAACTGCTTCCACAGCAGTTGCTGAACTACTTAATGCCCTTTCCTTTTCAAATATATATATTTAATTTCAGATAGATTCGTGACATCCCAGCATGCATTGCAAGAAAATATAAACCAGTTTGAGCAGCAAACCATAGTACAGCAATCGTTTGATCAGCAAGGATTATCACAAGGTTGGTAAAGATACAGTCATTTTAAAGGTATCAGCTAGTGTTTTTGTTGTATTTGAAAGCCTCATGAGCAATTTGTTTCAATTCTAAAATGTCATATATAGAAGGCAATTGCATTGCTAGAGGCTAAAATCCAGTTACCTATTTTTTTAAATTGCTAACCTTAAGGTTTATCTTCAGCGAATTACATCCAAAGGTAACTTTTGGAGATGAAAATGCTCCTTCTGTTGTCATAATGGAAGCTTTCAACAAGAAAAGGATGGTAATTTCCTACAATTCCCTCTCCCTTCTCCCCTTCCTGGCAGTTTCCTAAAGGTTTCCAGTCTTTATGAACACTGCAATAGGTTGTGCTAGGATCTGGAGCAAGACTGATCTTCAGCAGCAATAAATTTGCATAAAATATAAAGCTGAATCAAGCCTACTACTTTAGAAGTAGAATGCATACTGAATCATTGGTGTAGTTTTTGCTTTTTTAAATTCTACTTCTATTTGAGTAGGGGATCTTAAAATGTAAATTACATAGAAAATGCTAGAGAAGGAATTATTACAAAACTCTGTATTGTACACAATTCCTATTCAACTTGAAATACCCTCTACAGATGGTCCATACTTTGAAGTTTCCTTGAAGTTCCTGGAGCCCTTCAGAAATTTTGAATTTCAGGTAGGTGTGTATGGACACATGTGTTTAAAATGGTGGACCCTACCCCTTTATCTGGATATGTGTTTCATTCTTTTCCTTTCTACTAGTTCTAGAGGAAAATTCAGTTCAGGTCATTGTATCTTTACTACTTTGTTCTTCTATTAGACAACCTTGTTCTTAGGTATCACTTGTTGATTCCATAGGAAAAACTCTTATTAGATGCTGGTTCAAGTGGGCACTTTTCTCCTGCTGTTTCCACAGTTGTTTTTTTACAAGCCCATAGTTCCTCCTCCTCCTGATGGACAGCTTTTAGATTCATAAGGACAACATTCAGAAATAGCGCATATGTGATGTGAGGAACTGTGCCTGGAAGGAAAAGGGAGCAGAATCATAAAAATGACTTCTGTTGTAACTATGATTGTTCCACATTATGACCTTTTGATAGATTCTTTTTGCACCCTGCAGTTAAAATATATATTTCTTGCTACAAGAGCCTTTCAGTACAGTTAATCAAATTTAAATGTGATACAGTTCCATTAAAATAAAGGAAGAGTTATACAAATCTTAACAGCTTCAGGTCTCATCTGTATGATGTATACATATAAAATCAGGTTTCATCTGTATGATGTATACATATAAAATACTACCAGTTTCAATTTCTTTAAATATTATGAAGGCTCTTTCATTAGTATCCTTCATTATGTAGTTTTTTTTTAAGAATTATTGTATTTTCTGTTTTATTCGCAGGAGATTTGTTAGTTCTGGGAACTATTTTTGTATGAATAGAAGTGCTGAAATATACATGTTATTTTAAAATAAAATCATTGTCAGAGCACACAGAATTTGAATACTTCTCTCTCTTTCATGAATGCTAAGAATTAAAAAGCAGATTGTTTTGTTCTTTAACTTTTCAACAATTGATGCTTAGATGTGAACAGATTCAGCTTTTCACTTTGCAGAGGTCTTCTCTGTATAGAACAATAATTAAACGACTCGCACTAACTGTTGACCCTGTTATTAACACAGTTTAATTTAGTCTATTGAACCATGGCTTAATAAACCAGGATATAAATATAAAATTCATGTACTCATTGTTTTTTTATTTTTTTCTTTGCCAATTGATTCACAAAGGACTTTCATCGAGATTGTGGTTTGTCTGTTTATTAAATTTAGCTGATACAAACTCAGCCATTTATAGCTTAGTATTAACTTGCCACTATGACTTTTTCAATAAAGCATAGTTTAAAATTTTTGGTTTAATATTACATGCAAGCATTAATGCAACAGATAGCTTAGCCTACCTTACAGCAATTATTTTACAGCATGAATTTTTCACCAAATATTTACTCTCAACTGCCTTCAAGGCAAAGAAAATTTTTAATAGAGAGTCTTAGATATCAGTGTCCAAACAGACATGCAGGTATTGGCAAAAAATAAAATAAAAATAAAAATAGATCTTTACATTGATTGGCTAAAAACAAAACCAATTTCCAAATTGAAAAATACCTCTGAATGAGTTTCATGCAATTCATAACAAGGGCCTATTCTAGAGCAAGATTGGCGATTCCATTGCCAAATATGCTTGCTTCATCACTTGTTTCATCATGAAAGGATGCCTATATGTAGTGCCCCAGCCATCAAAGATATTGCTTATGTTTTGATTAACTATCAATTTTTATGCCCAGTTTAGGCTTAGATGTTTAAAATCCGTAATTGAAACAACATCCCATTAAGACCTGAATCGTAGGTTGTTCAATTTGACTCTAATATATAAGTTGTGAGCAGAACTACTAACACAAAATAGTTCAGCTAAAAAAATCCATTATATTGAACAGATCTGGATTTCATGTAAAGATGATTAACTAAAAGTTAATTCTTTGTATTGAACGTGTATATATTTTATTGTTTTCTTTGGCTTATTTTATCTTTGAAGTAGACCTTGCATTTTACTTTTATTTTATTTTATTTGATATGGTCATAATACTACTTTGCTCCTAATACTACGTAACAAGGAACAGTCTGGGAACCTCTCTTTATTGTAATTCTTATCTCATTGCATCTAAATTGGGCATTCATTATTTCTAAATCAAGATATTTTTAAATCAGCTTAAAAGATGGATTTCATATCCTGATTAGAGAATTAATTAACCACAATTTCCCCAGTTTAAACCCATGGTAGGCTTCCTGACTGGTTTTCAATAAATCCTAAGAGCACAGAGGAGCAATGGAATGAAAATGTGGTGCACATAAAACACATGCATATCCTGGTTTATGCAGCCAAGACTTCACTGTTCAAATCTGCCTATTGTGAAGAATAAAAAGTCCTTCAGATTCAGCTACCCTATAATAGATTAAGCAAATCATTTTCCAATCTGCTTTAAAGACTTCTATGGCAATCAATGGTAGCCCCGGGTTTTGTAATAAGTAAATATGAAAGGTTATTACATCCTCTCATCACTTCATTTTCACCAGTTGCCTCCACTTTTTGTGGGGCGCTGTTCTTTCTAAGAAAAGGAAGCAGTAAGAGGGAAGCAGTGACTTCAAAAAGACAGTGCTTTTGTAAATTACATCATTTAAAAGGCGAAAATAATGCTCTATATTGAAGATTTAATTTGAGGAGAATTGTGTGATCGTTTTTTCCCTTGAATTAGGACACACTCTTACATTAATATTTATTCCTACTGTATTTGGTGAGTAATAGCGAAGATAAAGGGTGCTGGGTCAACCTCTTAGACACATGCATGTGTACATAAATTCAAAATTTGAATGGCTCTGAGTTAAAGGAAACTTCAATTTATGTTCTGTGGAGATTACTGTAAAAAAGAATGAAAATAAAAGGTAAGTGACCTTATTATGGCTATTTAGTAAATTCCTAGAATGTTTCCACATTTGTTTTTTTTCTTTCAGATTTGGAAATATGGTTTCCTATATTTCCATAGTCATAATAATAATAATGACAAGTTATTACATTGTTCTTCATTTGATGTTGCTGATTTTATGGGCTTTTCTATAGCAATAGTAGAGTTGGTTAGATGCCATCAAGTTGGCATGACTATATGAGTTCCCTATATCCCACTATCTCTAGTGGTAATACGTAACTATTCAAAAGACATTCCAGTGATCTCTTTGATAGCAACTTTGCCAATGTTAGACATTTTTTTCCCAGTCCAAATATATTTCTCATTGTCTTTCACCACTAAGTAGCCACTAGTAGATGACTACATTTGTATAAATTGAGTTTCACATTACATATAAATTTCTGATACAGTTCTGATATGTATTGAGTTATATTAAATCATATATTTGACAGTCACCTTTTTAATGTCATTGTCACTCCATATTTTCGTATAGTGTCATGCCTTGGATAATATATGTATAATGTGGTTTAAAGAGGCCCATCCCTGTCTATCTTTGTTAATTTGTTTCTAAAGCTTCGAATTTAGCCGGCTTCATTTCCTACTTCCTAATTTTAGGTTTTCCTTATTTCATACACCTCACCTTCCACATTCCTGGTATTTGTGTCCTTCTAAGTAAGGAATTGCTCTTTCAGGATTGTTGCTATGAAAGCCAGTTTGATGCAGTGATTAAAGCGTCAGGCTAGAAACTGGGAAACTGAGTTCTAGTCCTGCCTATGGCACAGAGCCAGCTGCGTGACATCAAACTTGTCTCTTTCTTTCAGCCCTAGGAAGGAGACAGTGGTAAATCATTTCTGAAAAACCTTGCCAAAGAAATTCCAGGGAAGATTACCTGTTTTTCTCTGATACACAGTTAGATCCAACAGAAATCTCTTGACATGAATATTATCAAATTTATGTTTTGAATGTCATACCCACCACCCTGCAAGTATTTCCATACCACTATCTCACACGCACATGCATTCTTGTGTGATAAAGTCACTCCTGTGTGACTATAAAGGTGTGCAAGAGTTTATTTATTTATTAAATCAAATCTTTATTATGGGTCCTAGATCAGCATAAGAAGGGTGAAATACAATTAGTTTAAAAGCTAAAATATATATAATGCACAGTTGAAAACATTTTTAAAAAATAAAAAACTATATATAAAAACAAAAATTAAATAAAACTTATAAAGAGTGATTTATGAGTGAGTCTTGGCGGTTTACAAAGAAAAACCGTACACCCATATAAAAAGATAGTTAAAAGCAAAGTTAAAAACAAAACAAAGGTAAAAAGTTAAAAAAGATGAACGGGGCATTCTCAAGCTACCAAACACCCCCACAGTTGAATTCATTAAATTATGAAATTAATTAAATACACAGAAACTGAATGAAACTGCCCTGCAACTTTCAGACTATAGCTCCCGATAGTAAGTGTTTTTATTATAAAAAACCATACAAAAACGCAAGAGTGCAGAAATTAAAAGGCCACTCCTACTACTAAGCCCATCCAAGGGCACTTCTTTGCTGTTACTTCAGCATGGAAAGGCTTCTTTTGAGTACATTACTGAAGGCCCCCCTCCCTTTTTTTTATAACAATGCAGGCATCATCTGTTTAAGATTATAGTCCCTCAGAAAGCACCTTCTATCCCAGTTGGTGGAAGAGAAGTTGCTAAATGCTAACAGCTAGGCATATACTACAAACTGATTGCAGCTGTTCTGCCTGCTGAAAAGGCAGGCACATATTTTCAGTACTGAAATTGAATTCATGTTAGCATTGACTTTGCAATGTTCTTTGGGAGCAATTAGTAATTTGGGAAACAGAGGCATCATTACAGGGTTTTTTTCTCTTTAGTTTTCAACCTGCTTAACAAGAACTTCACCCCCTCTTGATTGGCGACGTTTCGTCAAGGTCTCACTTGCCATCTTCAGGCTGGTGCTTTTGGCTTCTTGTTTGAACAATACCAAGAAGCCAAAAGCATCAGCCTGAAGATGGCAAGTGAGATCTTGCTGAAACATCGCCAAGATATTCTCAATCTTACACGGGAAAAGACCCAAACACACCTGGACCTACATACCTGTACCTGTGAAAATATATATTGCCATCCTCAGGCTGTGTTTTTGGCCAAAAAGGGAGAAAACCCGAACACACCCGTGTTCTGTACCCGTGAAAATTTACGAAAACATACATATGTATGTGTGGGTGTGGGTATACATCTGTGAGGTGGGGGGATTTTTTGAATCACAGTTTCTGCTTGAGGAAAGGGGTTAACTGTGGCCAAAATGTCTTTGCACAGATACACCCAATTAGATTTCCTAGAATGGGAGGCCCTATTCACAACCACTTATATCTTATATCAACTACAGTACCACAATACACACTCTACATGAGATTGCCCTGTGGACCACTCAAAAGGTACAACTTGTCCAGGTTGCAACAGTGTGCACAGTTATGACATGCCAAGTCTGCCCTTGTGCAACTACTTGAGTTATATTAGTTATCAGTATACAGTACTTCTAAATGAAATTCTAGGCGCTGGTTATCATCCATAAAAGACACAGGGCCTAGATACTGGCAGCCTATCCATCATTGCATCTGCCCATCCAGAAAGATCAGACTAAGCTGATATACCACAGGTCCTGTCTATCAAGCCAGGTTCTCTATTCTGCCTCCCTCTGAAACAACATACTCTCCTCAAATTCACACAGCCTCATTCTTGGCTGCCTGCAAGAGAGGGCTGAAGTCCTGGCTCTTTCCACTGGCATAGGCTGAACAAGTTACTGCAGGGGTATCCAACCGTAGCAACTTTAAGACCTATGAACCTCAACTCTCAGAATCTGCCAGCCAGCATGGGTTGCCATTCTTACATTAGGAATGGTCACCAAAAAGAGTATGTTCAAGAGTTATTGTTTTTCCCCATGCCATGGCTGCTGGAATTTTGCTTTAAACATTTTTTTGCTTTTAACCCATTAGTCACCCAAAGTTATGCATGAGTTGACTACACAATTTTGAAATTATAAAATTAATAAAATATAAATATAAATAAATGAAGTTATATAAATACAGTTTGGATACGGGATTTTGTTTTGATATACATGAGACTTCCAAGTTATTTTGTGACATAAATACACATATACTTCTGATGAACACTAGCAAAAAGGCTTCAGAATGTTTTAATGATAAATTAGGGCAGCATCTTCCTATTTAGTATTTTTCAAATTTACTGAAATCGAGCCAGTCTACAGTCTAAACTGAAATAACGTTACTACTGTGCTGAGCAAGAAAACTGTAAAATGGGCAAAAAATGTTGGGTATAATATAATGTTAGATATATGGGAGAACGTATGAACAAACAGATTAAAATTTACACTAAATTATAGTTTGAAAGTATCATTGATGTATCATTGGTACTTGACCCCAGACAGACTAGCAAAAATGTATAAAGGGGTTTCTAATAAGAGTTGGAAATGTAATCAAAATCCAGGTTCATTTTATCTATTGTGGTGGTCTTGCATATGTGAAAACATATTGGATAAATGTAACAATGACAATGCAAAAATATTTAAGACCCAAAAATTGATGAAACCTGAAGCTTTTCTTTTAGGTATGATAGACAAGCCAATTGAAAAACAACTGAGGCGGTATTCCTTCAAATGGTGACGGCTGCAAGGATTGTACTTGCCAAACACTTGAAAGAATGTATTCTGAAATTGACTGAATTAGCAGAGATGGCGAAATTAACTGCTTTGATTAGCGATAACATACTAGACAACTTTATAAGAGATTGGAAGTCATTTGTGGAATTCTACACACTAAAAACAACAACAGATGGTTAACAGAGGGATTTGAAGATTAATGTAATGTTTAGCTCAACCTGCTAACTGCCTTTTGCGTGTGTGTGTGTGTGTATACACATACATAAATACTTGTTTTCGTAGGTTTTCACGGGTATAGTTATGTAAGTTTGAGCATGTTCGGGTTTTTCCCCGTGTAAGATTG
>JANHFO010004954.1:62317-77032 GCA_032468095.1 Pareas carinatus
CTCCCTCTTCGGATGCCTCTATGGGGCATCCTAGGGCATATTATGCCCCCAAAACGGGGAAAATCCGAAACTTCGGCAGCCGCAAAATTGGCCGCCCCGTCTCCTCCGAAGAAAGCCAGAACCAGAAGTCAAAATAGCATGTAATCTTACTTCTGCTGTACTTCATACTTCCAAAATGTTTTTAGTTGTTACATTATCAATAAACATGCCTTTAATACTAAGGGACTAAAATAGATCTAGATTCAAATCCATCTTTAGCCATGGAAACGTGCTTGTGTGATTAGGCCAGTTATTCTTTCTTAGTTCAATGCACTTCACAAGGTGGTTGCCAGAGGAAAATTGGATAAGGAAGTGCTATGAATAATACCAAAATGGAATATACATTTAATAAATAAAATATTACAACTTTTAATCAGTGGAAACATTTTCAAAGCTGCACGATTCCAAGTCACTGTGTGTGAGCTGGTCATATAAAATTGTTTAATAAATAAATTAAAAAATTCCGTTTTCACTGTTGTGTATACTTGGGGTAGGAGAAATTTTGGGCAGCAAACTTGGGATTGTTTACAACTGTTTTTTATTATGACAGTTATGTTTATATATACTTAAAGGGGAAGAGCCACATTTTTAGTATGAGCTTGGAAATTAAGCCAAGTTATGGCCTGGTTATTACATGAGTGGGAAATACCAAGATATACTAAATCTGTAGGTTACACTAGAAATATTTTTTTTAATCCTAGAAATAGACAATGGCAAACCAGTTCCATCATCATGCTGCCAAAAGGCCTGTTTGAATGTAGGTTCAACTCAACTCCACTTCTTAATTGAGAAAGCTGAAAGTAACATGAAATCTGCAAAATATGTAGATCCCTGTGTCCAGGATGTACATAGGCACCTACAAACAAAATGTAGGGTTGACCCTTTGATAAAGTATGATTCATGCTTCCTTTAATTAGCTTGTTCAAACATAGTAAGAAAAAAATATAATTTTTCTGACCGGGTTGATTTTAGAAAATTACATGATAGTTTATATAATGCTTACATTAAGAAAATGACTTTTTGTTTTCTTTTGTTTTTTTCTTTGGACAGGCTGGGTGACTGATAATGGAAAAGGCCTCATTTATCTTACTGATCCTCAGATCCATTCTGTCTCTAAGGAAGAAACATCAGGCCTCACAAACTTTGGAAAGAAAGGAATCTACTATTTCTTCAATAATCAGCATACAGAATGCAATGAAATCTGTTCCCATCTTTCATTGCCAAGACCTTCAATAGAAAAACCAAAGTGATGTTAGTCCTCCAAGAATCCCTGCTGCGACTTTTCAACAAATGTCTTTTTCTACTTTTTATATCTGCACCATAACGTCCAATTAAATTTGTGTTGTATGCGTTCTAACTTCCAAAGCTCATTCTGTAACAATGGAGAGATCTTACCCATAAGGAGAGACCTTGCATTTAGTTGCTCCTTTTTATCTTATTCTTTGTAGGGTTACAGTGTTGTATGCACAGAAGTGTTGTTCTAAGTACAGAATTATCTCCATGCCTGAGCATCATACAACTCCTCACATTATAGTTACAGAATCAAGGTGATCCAAAAAAATTCACAAGGAAGGAGAAAACTCTTTTTCTCCCAGTTGTGATGTGCTTTTGGACTTATAGGTCATGGTCTAATTATCTGGTATTCTGATGCTTCTTCATCAAGTATCTGGCATCTTCAGAGATACAAGTCATATTTATTTATTTATTATTTATTTATTAATTATATTTATATGCCGCCCCTCTCCATGGACTCAGAGTGGCTATCTCTTGATAGCTAACAAATCAAAACAAAAGTAACATCATAAAAACCCAAATACCCAGAATGCCAGCCTAAATCATGAAAACAAAAATAAAATCGTTAAAAGCCCAACATTTAGCCCTCTTCTTCAAAAGTGTGCATCAAAAATCTGCAATATTATCTTTCATACAAATCTCACATTTGTGAGACAGAAACATGTGTTCCATAAAACTATTTAAAACTAGACTTAATTTATTCTATAGTGTTTATTAAAATTGTGCAGTTCTAGACCAAACTTTAAAATAAAAGAACTTGGATAAAAAAGTATTAAAAATGTTATTTAATAAATTAAAAATAAAAATGTAATTGTGGGAAAAGCTTGGATCTAAAGAGCTTAATAGTATATTAACTTGCTATATATGTGTTTGAGCATGTGTGTTTTTAATGTGTTAGAATGTTAGAATTATTAAATTGCTAAACTGATCTAAAGCTATCCAAGCTTTAGATCTCCATTTAATAAATGGAGATTCTTCAAAACCAATTGACAGCGTAAGTGTCTTGGTGTACAGTTACCCAAGATCATTTTGAAATGTGCCGATCATTGGAAAGCTAGCTGCATAATAACACTCATCTTTTTTTTAGCAAACATTCTTCACTGCCACTGAGCTTTAACTTTTTCTGCTAGTTTCCTAATCTTAATTTTAAAGCTCACTTTTCCCCAGAGCTATTCCTGAATCAAGTGGTCTCTCATTCTGACAATATCAGTGACCAATATTGATATTGGTTTGTGATCCTGGAGCAGAGGGAGTTGCTCAAAGCTATCTTAACATTCAGCCTACTTCGGATTTGACACTCATCCTCTTTCAATGTTTTGTGGTATGTATGTCATTTTTGGTTTGGATAAAAGCAGCTGTTGCCTTTTATTTTCTCTTTCTTTTTCTGTTTATGAAGCACTCTTTTGTGTTTTCTGATCAAAGCTTATAATTCATGGATGTGACCTCCTTGGACTTTTGTCAGCTATCACCGGGCGGACTTGAAAAAGAACCAATAGAGGAATTACATCATTTCATTTCCTAAATATTCATATGGGAAACTTTTTTACTGCCAGAGAACAGTACTACATATTTTCCTGCACAAAATCCATTGTCATAACTGGAACTTGTTACATGACTTCCCTTCATTTTTTTAAGACTGGTGGAGGAGATTTTCTAAGTTTACTATGGCTCTCAACCCTTTTTCCCCTTTAAAAGTAATAATTATCTTTGCAGCTTTCTCAATGTTAACAATTGTGGGATCCCAGCTATTGAGCAGACATCTGTCTTGTACCACCCTGTGATATGGATGTCTTTGAGAGCGCCATTTCACATGGCCTTGGAATGCCTAACAAATTGTTAGTTGACAATTTTCAGACTGAGCATGTTTAGATCACTGATTGGCTGGTGGTTCATCACACACCCATTTCTTTCTAAAAAATTATTTAGAATCTTATTTCAGGTGGGCGTGCTTGATTTGACATGGATGTACATTAAAATAGTAATGCTCACAAGGCAGAATTCTGGGGCAGACGTCTAAGGCACAATTAAACTGGAAGATTTCCACCTCCACGCCCAATACATTAGCACGTTAGGATTAATTTAATATATTTAGATGTAATGATATAGTATACATTTCTACCCAAAGAACATAAAGCTATGAAATCTTTATGATCTGAGTCTAACAACTGCACAACTAAGAATAAGGCAAGATCTAGACTTAAAATGGCACTGATGATAGAGAGTAGAAGAATGTTGATATTTTTAGTAGGTGGATGGAATAGAAAGATGAAAATGAGAAGCTAAAGAGAAAGTAATATACTTCATGAAATTTTAAAATGCTCAAGGAATACTGTGGAAATTTAAAAAGTAGAAGAGTGAAGTTGGAGTCAAACTTGGAAAGCAACTGAAGAAACCAGGGCTGCCCAAGCAGAAAAAGTCAAGATTGGATGGCAGCGTGCAGTGAGTTTGGCATGGGAATTCAGTCTGACAGATTTCCAGGCCTGAGAGGTGAGGCAAGTAAAACACACAGGAGCAAACTCTGGATTACTGGCCCCTATGGTGCTGCTCTGCAGCAGAACATCTTTTGCAATGAAGCTAGGATCTTGAGTTTGGGATAAGAAATTCCAGGGGAAAAAAGATAACTAGCTTCATTGACCAGGCAGAGCCACAGATAAGAACAAGCTAAGTTTGTTGATGATCTATTGTCCACTCAGTTGCACAGAACTATATTTACTGCAGTTTTTGGCTCTCGGATGCTGGGGAACTTCAATTTACCACCCTGGTTAAGATGGCAGCCCAGGAATTCAGAGCCAAATGATGTCTCAGTTATCTTGGACCTAACACATACAGGTGGAAACATACTCAATGCAGTGCTTATGTTAGCACAATCAAGATACTTCCATCAATCCACGATCATGGTCAGACTTCTTTGGACTCCTCTTGATTAATTTGCTCAGATAATCAGAGAATATTTGCAGAGTTAAGAGAGTATTTGCATCTTTGTTTCATAAAAAAGTCTGAGATACATCCCAATGTTCAGGCTTGACAAGATGAGATGTCCTGTTCTAAAACAACAAAATTGTTCCTTATATAGTACAATTCAGTAGCTATCTCACTCATTCTGGATCTGAGTTCTGGTACTTGTCAAATTTCAGGTATATCGTTTAGTGCTAGGTTTTGTGCATTATGCGTTATAACTCAGTGTGATGTGGCAAGCCTGCCATACCTTTACATAGTGTTTTACTAGCAGATAACACTTATATATTTATTGCAAATGATGTATTTTATTATATAGATTATACGTAATTCTCTTACTATTTAAGTGGAAAACAGAATATTTTCTGAATGCAGAAACTTTAACAAACTTCCTTGAGCTATTTTTAGGAAAGTAGGGCCAATTAATTAAATGGTGGTGCTTTTTTTAAAGATGTATTGATATCTGTGTTATCTGGGGAATATATCGCGGATATTTCATAAAAGAACATATGATTTCCACAAAGTTTAGCTTAAAAAAGAGGAAATGGCTTTGTTTGTCAAACTAGAGGGGAGCTCAGATTTTGTACAGCAGGTTCTTTATCCTCCTTTTGTCACCTATATGATATTTGTGCCTGCATTGTTTGGGTACATAAATATTCTGTCATCGACCAGAGCTATAGAAGAAATTAGGTGGTGAGAGTAAAAAGCTGGAGAGCGAAAGGAGGAGAAAATTAAATCTCTTTTAAATCTCTGTGCAAAATCGTCAAGTGTTGGGACTTTTGCAGCTGCACAAGAAGAAAATGCATTCAAAAATATAATGCAAGTGTGAATAATCCTTTTCTAGAGTGTTGCTCACAGACTGCTCAAGCTTTGTAAGGTGAACTTGAACTGAGTCATCAGTCTTGCTTTGGTTCCCATTGCACACTATCACCCGAGGGCATTCAGCATTTTGACTGTGTTAGAAAGAGAGCAAACAATCCATCAGTGATCCCAGAGCTACTTTCTCAAAGAAAAGGAAAATCGGCATGTGACACTACATTTGGCTGTGGGCTTCTGCAGATTAAAAAGATACATGACAGCCCACGTGTTCCTGGGAGGATCACGCCAGTTCTTGTTCACAGCTAAGAAAGACAGTCACCTATCTACTCTCAAAATGTAACCAAGGAACCAGGGCTCTGCCTACCAAAAGAGCTATTCTGCTAAGCTAAGCTATAAGTAGCTTTTATTTTATTTATTTATTTATTTTATCCACTTGCATGTTGACATGCTTGCTTAACAATTTCAAATAAATGGAAGGTAAATCCACATTTTTGCAGCAAACATAGTTTAGTAGATATAATCATATTACAGCAGTGTATCACAAAAGAGTTTTTAAAGTGCAATATTAAGGTTTTACAATAATTGCGGGGGGGAAAAGTGCATGCACCTATGAAATCTGGCCCAATTGGAGTTTCTAAGCATCGGTATACAGGTCTAGATGTAGTCAAGAGAACAACACATGGGCTCTCTGCAACCCCCACTTCAGGCATCGCCACCCAACCCATGCTGCCATTTATAAACTGCTCAGAAAGTGCTATAAAACAGTGGTCGTTTACTTCTGGGTCTGGGCCCACTGGTGGGCCGCCAGAAGATCTGGGTGGGCTGCAAGGGGTTGGCTCGGCCGGCAGGAGTGCCAGGAGTTCGACTAGCATGGCCCTCGAAGATAGACCAGTACGGTGTCTGAAGGCTGAGAGATCAGCCCACGGGGTGCCCAGAGGCCTATAACTTGGCCCGCAGGTGCTCAGAGATCAATCCGCAGGTCGCCTGGAGGCCTGGAGATCAGCCCATGGGCCGAATTATAGGCCTCCGGGCAACCGTGGATCAATCTCTATGCACCCGCGGGCCGATCTCCAGGCATCCAGGCGATGGGGGATCAATCTCTGTGCACCAGCAGGCCGAATTATAGGCCTCTTGAGCGACCGCAGATCAATCTGTGGGCACCCGCGGGCTGATCTCCAGGCCTTCGGGCGACCTGCGGATCGATCTCTGTGCACCTACGGGCCAAATTATAGGCCTCTGGGCACCCCGCAGGTGCCTGTATATCGACCTGCAGGACGCTTGGAGGCCTACAGATCGACCTGCAGAGCAGGGGCGCCCAGAGCTCAGCTGAGCCGGCAACCAAGTGAAGAGAAGGGAGTGGAGCGCCAGAGTGGTATATCTCTGTGTGTCTGTCTGTCTGTCTCTCTCTGTCTCATTCTGTTTTTGTGTGTGTGTGTGCGTGTGCATCTCTCTCTCTCTCTCTCTCTCTCTCTCCCCTCTCCCTCTTGGTCTCTTTCTCTCATTCTGTGTATGTGTGTGTGTCATTCTATTTCTCTGTCTGTCTTTGTCTCTCATTCTCTCTCGTTCTCATTCTCTCTCTTTCTCATTCTCTCTTTCTCTCTCTTGATCTCTGTTTGTTATACTTTTTGTTATAATTAAATAAGCTTTTTAAATTTTGTTGTATTACATAGGTGCCTTTTATATTAATAAAACGGGAGTTCTCTGACAATTATTTTACAAATGTATGTACCTTTTTAAAAAAATTCATATTGGTGGGCCTTGGAATTTCAAATTGTGAATTTGGTGGTCCCCAAGGTCAAAAAGCTTGGCGACCACTGATCTAGAGTCATTCAACCACTATTGTGCCAAGTAACAATAGCGAGATCAGGATTTATATTATTAAGTGAAGACTGGGTAGGGGAAATGCTATGGGATCAGGCACTCATAGAGTCAACCTGAATATGATCGAAATGACACATGTGAAGGTGCTCTGCATTTTATGCTCATACAACTTTGCTGCAGCCAAGAGGAAGAATTTGAACCCTTTCATTTCTGTGGCAGAGTAACAACTCGTGGTAACTGTCCTGATCCCAGAAAGGAGCATCAGTACATGGTAGGCACATTTTAGGTCTTTCTTTTAGCTAAATAACAAAGAAGGGGGAGAGGAAGTAAAAATAAAATGTTTAAAAGTCAGTGAATCTGTTAAAGTAACAAGACAATATCAAAGGATACAAGAAAAGAGCAAGGTTAAGATACAAGTCAAGTCTGGATCTAAGTCCTCAGTCTTAGAGAATGACAAGGATACTAAGACTCAACTGTAGCTACATAAAGAGAAAATATTCTCAACAGCAGGTTCCCTTCCAATGGTAAGCTTTGTCTCAAAAGTTATTTCTTTATTGAATAAATTCTCTTTAAATAATGGTTGTCCAATCTTTTGGCTTGCCTGGGCCACATTGAGTGAATTGGAATTGCCTTGGGCCACATATAAAATGTAGAGCAATAGCAATAGCAATAACACTTAAACTTAGACACTGATCCATAGTGTTTTATAGCACTTTCTGAGCAGTTTATGAATGCCAGCATATTGCCCCCAACAGTCTGAGTCCTCATTTTATTGATCTCAAAAGGATGGAAGGGTAAGTCAATCTTGAACCCCGTCAGGATCAAACACTCTGCTGTGGGCAGAGTTTGCCTGCAATACTACATTCTATCCAGAGCTCCTTTATAATATAGCCAATACATATAAATAATCAACTTCATTTATTATTTTAATATTTTATTATCATGTGGGGCTGCATTACTAGCTGTCCAGAGCTGCATATATCACATGAACCATGACTTGGACATGCTTGCTTTAAATAATATTACTTTAGGACCCGCATGGCAGCAAAAAGGTACAAAAAGTTCTAAAATTTGCTGCCATCTAGTGGCCATCTGGATTTTTGCAGTCCAAATATATCAGTCATGCTTAAAGCTTGCTGGCCAGTCTTTCATACCTGCAGGGCCCAGCTATCCTTTATTTGGTGAGCTGAACATGGATTCTAGACATTAGAAGGTTTGGGGGCTACTTTTCCTCCAGCTCAGCCTCAGAAGTTTCTCTCCCAGCTCAGCCTCAGAAGTAGCTAAAAGAAAAGTTGTGTCTTGATTTCCACTTCATGTTAATTCAGAATTTTAAACGATAGTTTGGTGTGCAACTCAAAAAGTTTTAAGTCCAGGCTTGTGGATGTTTTCTTAGCTGTGTATGGGGATGAGGAAAATCATCAACTGAAAATGATGAAATCATTAACTGAAAATGATGAAATCGATTCATGATTGGTTAATTAAGTGAAAATTAATTGCAACCATTGTCATTGTTGGATTATTCATTGATGCAATACGAATTTTCAGTGGTTTCTTCCCTCTGCAAGACTGGGAACCTAACCAAATAATTTTGTCTTACAAATGATAAAGAATTTTGGAGAGGTCTGTGATGTTCCCTGTGGAAATCACAGTGGATTACCAAGATACCCCAGACGGTTGACCTCTAAATACATCCTCCCTCTCTCTGATTTCCATGGAATCTGGTATTTTTCAGAGCTGAAGCCAGAAAAGCAAATGGAATGACAGCTGTGACCCAATTAGAAAGAAAATCATGCTGAATCTGATTGAAGCTCATAAGATGAGAGATCATAATAAGAATAGCAAACAAGGTTTCTTTTCTCCACACTTCCATTATACTTTTGCAGTGTCATCCAATGATACAGCAATTGTTACCCACAAAAGAAAGCCAGAAACAGGTTGTGATAAGTTTTCAAGAATTGTGAAGATAGTGTCACTCATATTCTCTATTTATTTAAACTCTATAGTCAGTGAAGTTTTGGTAGTGAATGCGTTCAGAGTACTGTTGGTTCAGCTGTAAAGGGGTTGTTTCTGACATTGAAATAGGGAGTAGATATGAGAGATGCTTAGACATAACCATATTTTGTTTGTTTCTTGGCTTGTTACATGTAATAGAGCATGTCTGAATGGGCTCAAGGTGCAAACTGCCCATTGAGACAAAAGGGAGCCAATAAAAGATGAAAACTACTATAGATTAATTGCTAAAATCTACCTCCTGAATGAGATACATGAATGAGTAGTTGCTAGTGAGCTTCAAGTATGTCCAAATAAAACTTATTTTCTTGATCCACTTCAATTCAGTTCCAAGCCTGCACATGTAAGAAAAGTTCCCTTGGTTGAAATTTGTTTTCTTTTCCCTGGGAGATAAACAAGGTAGTAACACTATATTAATAAGTTCTCCATTACTTTTGAGTTTATCAGCTATAATAGCATCCTTCTAAAAAAAGATGATTTGAGTTGTAAGGGTATTGTGATAGGATATTTATGTTCCTGATTTCAGAAGGTAATATTGGGGAAATTATATTTACTGATAGGAAGCTGCTGAAAAAGATTGATACTTTTGTAGATTAATTTAATGTTTGGGATCAGATACTTGCATAGTGAATTAATTCTTTGTTATACTTAAGGAGAGCTCCTCACTGTATTACTGTCTAATTCTCTTTCACACACCCTCCTTCTCCTCCTTTCCCCCTTATTTTGAAGTCTTAAACAAGGCCATTTTCCCTGAAGGAATTGTTTTTCCTTCTGTGTTTAATTAACATTTAATTAAAATATTGATAGATCAATATGTAGTGATTAGGGTATCAAGCTAGAAGCCAGAAGACCATGAGTTCTAGTCACGCAAATAATTGAGAAGAAAGATATTGGACCTTCCAGAAAAGCAGCACATCTCTTCTGCTCATTAAAGCAGCCCAACTGTTTTCCAGACTTGTACGACGAAAGGAGATTCTACTGTTTTAAAAGTTCCAGTTGCTTCAATGAATGCATTCATCAAAGCAATGGCTTCTCTTTCTTCAGGCTTCGACTGTTGTTAGCTAGAAGACAAACTCAGAGTACAATAAACATTTTTTTATAACTAGGAAAAGACCTCTATTTTCCTCATGTTACAATAGGAAATGGAAGCAAAAATGGTGAATCACTGAAGGCAACCTATTCAGGTGTTCCCAAACTGTTGCCATCTAGCCTCGTTGGATATCAGCTTCCAAAAGGACTCCATCAGCATGCATCACAGTCTGTTGCTCCAGGAAGTTTCAAGCTATACTAGATCAAGAATTTCACAATATTCTTACAAATGGTTTAAAACAGAGATTTTCAAACTTTTTCAAGTTGCGGACACCAAAACAAGTTATTGGTACATGGTGGACCCTATTCCCACAACCAATTACTAATTGACAATTCATGTATATTACTTTCCCCAAATTTTTCTTGACCTGTTTACAGACATCTTGGCAACTTGCCACAGACCTCAAGGGATCCACAGACCACAGTTTGAAAACCTCTGGTTTAAAAGATTACTTTCTAATGTCACACCTTGGTTGCAGTGGATATTTTAGCAGCCTTTTTTAGGTTTCCTGTTATGACAAACAGTAAAGATTCAAGTCTCTCAAGACACTGCAGAACTTACAACAGCCTTTCTTTCAGGGCCTTTCTAAGATTTTGGTGTTCTAAAAGTGTTTGTGTCCCCTTTATTTTCACTTATTTAAGATTGAGGAAGTTTGAAAGGGAAAAGTAAGTTACAGACTGAACAGCTAAGAGATCTCTGGGGCTATTTATGGGATGAGAAAGAAATGGGAAAATCTCAAAACTTTAACTATTAGCAGATGGATATTTTAGGCTTGATCTTATTTGGATAAAGGATGGTTAGCACTTTAGACTTAGATTCTGGAATACAGAGGTTCAAATAACTCTTAGAGACCTGTCTTTAATAATTCACAAATAAATGAATACCAGAGTTTTGACTTACTCATTTTTTTTCAAGATTTCTGTACCTTAACCCCTTACATTCTTGATAATAAACTTAACAAGTCCTACCATCAATATTTCTGTACTTTCTATGTCTAGCAGTCATATCTGACTGTTGGAATGATGTGTCAATGTTGTGCTCCAAAAATTGGTTTGGCCAAAACAAAATAGATAAGCTGGAACAATTTATTATATTTACTAATACATTTATTAATATTTTACTTCTATCATATAAACAATTATAAGTGAACGGCAACTTTGGAAGATGCTTGGAGGCTATGGGTAAGTCTTTTAAATCCTATCTAGAACTGTAAATTTTATATCTTGAAATACAAGATGTGCTAATCTACATCATCGGTATCCAACCTTCACAACTTTAAGACTTGTGGACTTCAATTTCGAGAATGCTGGCTGGTGAATTCTGGGAGTTGATATCCACAAGTCTTAAAATTGCCAGGGTTAGGCACCTATGATCTAGAACAGTTGTCTCTAATCTGTGGACTGGGGCCCACCAATGGGCTGCAGAAATTTTTGGTGGTCCGCAGAAAAATCTAGAGATTATTTGAATTTATTTGTATAGTTGTATGGTTCCTGCTTCTGGGATAGAAGAGACAGCGAGGCACAGGAGACTGCACTGCCTCCAGGTTTCAGAATTCACCTGCACCGGCTGCACTGGAAGTGCTTCCGAAGCGCCTCTCAGCTGGCCAAAAACACGCGAATTTAGAACCCCAGAGGTTTCACCCCAAATGACTTCTTTCCAGCCCTGACTTCATGAGATAAGGGAAACCTGTTGATAGCAGGGAGGAGGGACCTGGGTGTTATTCGGGGGGACAGATGACTACGGCGGGCGGGAGTGGAATGTCAAAATGCTTAATTTGTTATGATTAAATAAGCTTTTAAAATTTTGTTATATTAAATAGGCGCCTTTTATATTAATAAAATGGAAGTACTCTGATCATTATTTTACAAATTATGTATATTTTAAAAAATTGCATTAGTGTTCAGCAAGATTTAAAAATTTGAATTTAGTGGTCCCTGAGATCCAAAAGGTTGACGACCACTGATCTAGAACAACCACTTCCATTACATTCTTCCAAGTGTGTTAGACTATTTTTATATATTGAGAATTAAAATTAGTAACTAAATATTTTAAAGAGTACCTCCTCCAACCAAATAGAGGCATGCAAGATTTCTGTTTTACATCAAGATTTTCCTACTTTTAAAAAATTAACTCCTTTATTTATCATAGAGAGTCATCGGAGTAACTTCAGAGCATTTAGATTAAATATACACTCAGTTTTGCAACATTTAACACTACAGATATTCCTTGATTTATGAACATTCGTTTAGCAACCATCTGAAATTAGAACAATGCTGAAAAAAGTAACGTACTTATTTATATTTCATATTACTTAACTGCCTTGGAGAGGGGCTCGGAGTGGTGATCAAACTGACAATTGGTCCTCACACTTATGACTTCATGATCTCCATGATCGCATGATCAAAATTTGGACACTTAGCAACCAGCATGTACTTACAATTGTTGCAACACAGGGGACCACTAATCACCATCTGCAACCTTCCCAGCTGGCTTCTGATCAGTAAAGTTAATGAGGAAAGTCAGATTTACCAGTGATTACAGAAAAACTAGTTGTAAAATCAAGTGTGGCTCACTTAATGACTACCTTGCCTAGTGATGAAAGTTCCAGTCCCAACTGTCATAAGTCAAGGAATACCTGTAGAGAAACCTGAGGCATTAATGAATTTTATGAAATCATTTATTTACTCATTGTCACAGCACAGAGTAAAATATTTGAATCATGATGGTGTCTTTTTCTAAAGGCAAAGCACTAAATTTGAAAAAGGCTGCATTGTTATTTGTGTGCCTCTACTCACTTCAACAGACTGTTTCTTGACTCTGTAGATCATTGCCCTACATCAGAAACTTACAGTTCCTTTGATCAGGAAAGATAGTGCAACAAAAGAAAGTTATAGTATTAAACAGGATATATTTATTTTATATGTTGCAATCAAGTTTTATAACATGGAGCATTTTTTTGGTTGCATGATAAACTTGATGACAATATGTTTTCACACTTTAAGGATCAGGTATAGTGACTGTCACATTTTGATGAGCAGCAGGATTATTCACCTAGATATTAATATTCACTGATATATAAAGTTGTGTATAAATGCTAAGAGTTTAAATGTGTAATTAGAGACTATAATGAGGGAGAAAGATGGCAAAGAAAGAACGACAATCTAGAGTTAATCTCTTGTTGATGTAACTACTGACACAGCGTCTTCATTTGAGAATGAATCATGGCAAAGAGCAGAGGACTATGGGCTGACTTAGTCATGATTGTTTACAGACTTGCATTCCTGTAATGCTTTAGCATGGGCATAACAAAGCTGAAGCAAGCACTGCAATTCGAACATGACAGTTTTTTTTAAAAAAATCAAAAGATTCAATGCTTTCTAAGCTAACAAGTCTCAACAGACATCCAAATGGAATTAATCCACAGTAAACAGATAAATCTTTGATAGGTCTGTTCCCTGGCTGATCTATGCTGATCTTCTCCTGCTGCAGCTCCCTCTGTCCGTTCCACCTTCATCCTGGAGTGCTGCTTGAATCTCTGCAAATGTGGACTTGCAGTAGAAGAGAGGTCAGGAAAGTCCTGCAAGACTTGCTACACAAGTCCTGCAGGAAAGTCTTGCTCACACAAACAATGATCACACCAGCCAAAGTAGGGTAAGAAACTAATTATAATAATATAATAGCAATCAAAGAATATAGGAAGGAAGGAAGGAAGGAAGGAAGGAAGGAAGAAAGGAAGGAAGGAAGGAAGGAAGGAAGAAAGGAAGAAAGGAAGAAAGGAAGAAAGGAAGAAAGGAAGAAAGGAAGAAAGGAAGAAAGGAAGAAAGGAAGAAAGAAGAAAAACCAAAAAAGATGTATTCACGGGCGGCGTTACAATTTTGTTCCACCAGGAGGTTCTGAGCAAAATGCTATGGATCTCGTAGAACCATGTCATCGGACTCTTCGGGACCTTACAGTGTATTCATTCAAATACGGGAACCGAAAGAAAATACCTTTTTAAAACGCTTGCGATGGAGTGCTTTTTTAATTTATTTTTTTAAAACATTTGAACCATCTACTCAAATGGGCGGCTGGGTGTTTGGACTACAAAAACCATCCCGGCCTGGTAAAGTGGAAGGAATTAAGCCTCGGTGTTTCTGTGATTACAAATGGTAGACTCTAATTGCTTTAATGCAATGCCTTGGCAAAACTTGAAGCTGTGTCGACTTCAACTCCCAGAATTCCATGCTGGCTGAGGGATTCTGGGAGTTGAAGTCCGAAGGACTATAAAGTGGCCAGTTTTGGAGAGCCCTGTTATAGGTCGTTCTTCCACGCTCACCTCCATGTGGTAATGGAACAGGCGTTGGGCGAAACTGCAATGCTTGTCCACCAGGAAGCAAAATCTCTTCTTTTCTTCCAGTAAGGCCTCTTTGCAACCCTCCGCAATAAATCTTTGGATATCGCTCTGTCGGGAGCTTACGGTTTCCACATACTAGATAAAGCATGAAAAGACCAGATTCAGACAACCATGCAGGCACAAATCCCATCCTGTTTGTTTAAGATAGTGCCAGTCCATTTTCCAGGAAATCTTACCTTGAGTCAGCTGTCCAATAATGAAACTCTATTTAAGTTTATCATCCATCCATCCATCCATCCATCCATCCATCCATCCATCTATCTATCTATCTATCTATCTATCTATCTATCTATCT
>JANHFO010004954.1:104555-124078 GCA_032468095.1 Pareas carinatus
ACTTTAACAAATATTTACAAAATTATGGGGTGTGAAGGAAAGGGAATGGGAAGAGGGGGAGGGAGTTGGGAAGGGGGGAGAATTGACCGCCTGCCATCTCTCTTGATCCTAGGATCCGTCATCAAAATGGGCCCCTGGTGTTGATGGGCCAAGCCTGCGAGGGGGGACAGGGGAGACGAGGTTGGTGGTCTGGGATGTTCCCAATAAAAGTTCCAGGGGGAAAAGAAGATACATTTCTTTGTTCAGTGCAAGCATGCCACAATTTCACTCTAAAACAAACAGACAAACAAACAAATAACTCTAATCAGCTTTCAGCCCTTCTTGGAAATAAATATATATAATAGTGAAGATATCTGAATAGGACGTTCTTCTGAATAGACATGTACAGGATTGGTCGAATAGGTGCTTTCCAAGAAATTTCACATGAAATTTCCTAATTCCTTGGGAGATACATATAGAAATGTGTGTGGGAGAAAGGAGGAAAAAAGAATTCTTGATTTGTTTGTAGGATTTGACTTTCAACACTAGAGATGCTTGATAGCCACATTAGTATCAGGGAAATTTAGGCCTTTAAGTGGAACCCAAAGAAAACAGTCCTTTCCCCATACAATTAAGTGAACATCTGGAAATGAAAATGAAACCAAAATCTTTAGAATGTGTACTTGACAGGCAATACATATTCAGGATCTACAGGGGCCTTTGTCCATTTTTAAAGCCCTACCATTTTTAGGCCTTTAAAGGCTAATAGAATTCTACCACATTAACTTTTGTAAACAGATGAATTCGCTTCCCATCTTATGTTTTAAATAATTGTTTCACATGATTATTTGACCATCATTAAGATATACTACAAAAAAACTACAGTTGGACTCCTTAGTCACAGAATATTGGTCTAAACAACCCAATTATCATTTAAGTAGTTTTCCTGCTAAAGCCACCAGATTCATAAACATTAATAAATGTTGCACCTATCCCTCTTCCTCGCTTCCTTTTCAAGAAGCTGTGAAACAGATGAATAGACCAAACTTGGTTAGTCATTGATGCAATCCCTAGGAAAATCCTAAATTTTAGAAATTGGCTATTCATCACTTAATCAGCACCCAAAATATTCTTCCATTCTTATTTTGAGAGAGCGAGTGTTTAGTTACACTAAGAATCCCTAGTGGAGAAAGGCTCACAGTTTTGATATGGCACAGAAGGCTTTGATAAACTGGAAGACAGTATAAATGTTAGATGCTGGGTTATTTCCTAATATACAGATAGTTCTTGATTGATGACTGCAATTGAACCCAAAATTTATGTTGCTAAGCAAGACATTTCTTAAGTGAGTTTTGCCTCATTTTACAACCTTTCTTGCCATAGTTGTTAAGTGAATCGTTTCAGTTGTTAGTAGCACAGTTATCAAGCGAGTCCGGTTTCCCCATTTTCTTTGCTTGTCAGAAGGTTGCAGGTGATCACATGATTGCAACTGTCATAAATATGAGTCAATTGCCAAGCCTCTGAATTTTGATCATGTGACCATGAGGGTGTCGCAATAGTTGTAAGTGTGAAAAATGGACATGTGTCACTTTTTCAGTGCCGTTGTGATCAGTGGAATGTAAGCAATTTATGTGTGAGATGGTAGGTCTTTGCAGGTGGTGTTAAGATTGACAGTTGTTGAGGGCGCTTTAAATTGGATTCTGTTAGTGAGCTCTCTCTCTCTCTGGGTTGGGGGGAACTCAACAGCTTAACTGGCCTTTTCCAAGTTTATGATTGCATGATTCCACAAGCAAATACGATGTTACTTCCCCTCGTGAACCTTAAATATCTTTTTCTTCTTCCCCCATCCTTTCTGTAATTATTTTATTATTTTTTCTGCTATTGATTACTATCATATTCAGAGACTCACACCAACATAACTATTTCAGCTCAAATAAACTGCTTGTTTTATTCTGTCTTATTTGACTTGGATCTCTGACTGGAAAACAACCCAAGATCTTGTGGAATTTGATCAACTTCTTTCTTGGAATCCTTCCGCGGAAGTGCCTTGCATTAGTTAAATACTTTACTTTGAAATAGATGGCAAAATATTTTCCCCCTTTCCCCACTTACTTCAGTTTAGTTCAGTTTTATTTCTGAGATGCACCAAAGTCTATAATTTCCTGCTCTCATAAAATATTTCTCACTAACAGTTCAGCGTACTATTTAGCTCTCTCTGTATTGATTGGCTGTATTACTTATTATCTTTCTCATCTATCCTATTACCTGTTTCCTTAGCTTTTTATGATTATAACTTTGTTGTTTGTATCTTGTTATTTATGTTGATTGCCTTTATTTAATATCCTATTATGATTTATGTTGATTGCTTATTTAGTGTCCTATGACTGAGTATTGTATCTTATGATTTATGATGGTTGTATTTTATGATTATAATCATGATTTATCACTTGTTGCTTGCAGGCACACTGAGAACTTATGCATTGGAGACAAATTCCTTGTGTATCACACTTGGCCAATAAAGATCCTCTCTTACCCTACCCTACCCTACCCTACCCTATCCTATCCATGTTTGAATGCCACCATAAATTAGACTGTCCATATTGTGCCTTCTTCTAGTGTTCACCATACCTTGCTAACGAGGGGCCTTGACCTCAGGCCTGGGCACCTTTCAGACCAATAGTTGTTTGCCCCCAGCGAGGCTGTACATTCACATATTTCCAAGCCTTCCTCTGGCCACAGATCATTAACTTGACTTCCCAGAAGAGATGATGAAGCATTATTTATTTATCAAACTTGTTGCCCACCCATCTTACCATAGGGTAACTCTGGGTGGCTTACAATATTAAAAATGTAAATATATATATAATACTACAAACAAATAAAAATACAAAATACAATAACTAGAAAATGAGGAGGGAGGAAGTAGGATGAGCAGGAGTGGGGGTGGGATCTGATACTAATCTATCAACCACTTCCGACATTAAGCACCTCTTTTGGAATTTCCCTTTTTAATATAATGTCATTGTAACAATTTATGCAGGAGAAACATATTTAAATCCTAGTAGGATCAAGATATGTGTTTAAAAGGGAGCCTAAGTATCGCTAGGCCTTCTGAGGCAGATACAAGGAAATGGCTATTAGCTGCCCCTGCCACAGTCTTTGTTGGCTCACATTGTTATTTTTAAAGCAATGACAAAAGGAGAGGGAGAAAACAGGCAATGGGGGATTACAGACCCCACAGACTCCAGGTCAAAGCCATTTGGAGGAGTAACATTGACCTTGGGCCAAGCAAGCAAGCATCCCATTTTCCTTTCTCATCGGACTTTCACCTCCTGTCCAGTGGTACAAGGAGATGGCCCTGGAGACCAGTCCTAAAGTCCTCTCTGATCCAGGGCTAGGTGGACTCACCAAACGGTCTGCTTTGGACAGCGGAAAGCAAAGGGGGCTGCATTTGTTAGCATGGCAGAAGAAAATGGAATCCCTGGTGTTGGTGTTGGGGAATAAGCCACACATTAAAGCCGGAGTGCAGACTTTGCTCTGGTTTCAGAGGCTGTTTTGGCTTTCAGTGGAGAGTGCTTGTTCTGTAAAGCCTGGACTGTAATAAAAGTTCTGAGAAATTTTCTGGCTTCTGGAGCACTTTTACTTAAAATCACAACTTCACCACACACACCCACTTTAGGGAGTAATAGCAACAGCAGGAAAGTACAAATGTTGTGTTGTGTATTATAAGTTACAACTGCCTTGCTTGCAACCCCACTAGGCCTGCATTTCTAAGCACCCCGGCACCCGTTAGGTTTACTTTTCTTCTTCCCCGGGGACCGTTTACGCGCCTCGCCTAACTCGCCCACCATTCCGATCTGGGAAATGGGGAGAGGGGGGACGTCTCCTTCCTCGCCCCCTCTCCTTTCGAAGCCCGGCGGGGGCGACCGGACGGCGGGCACCGGGGAGCGCTTGTGTGGTCCGCCCAAGGGCGTGCCGGTGAAATGGGGGTCGGGGCGGGGGGCGAGGGGAGGCCCGAGATCCCTGCCCGGCCCGGGACCCGCTCGGTCCAGCAAGGGTCGAACTGTCCAACCGCGGCTCTTTTCGCGCAGCTCAATCCCCCTTTAGGAGAACAATGAGAGGCCAAAGCGGGCGGGGATCCCGAAGCGAGGCGAACGCCGGTGATTTGAGGGGGAAAGGGCAGGGGGCGGGCAGGATCGGCCGGAGACGCGGCGAGAAGCCTTTTGTGAGGCCGAAGGCGCCCGGACGCCGGGGCGACCCCTCGCGGGCCGGCAGCTTCGGGGCAAGCGCGCCCCCGGGAAGGCGGCCGGCAGACCGCCCAAGACGCGCCGGCCGGCAGGGCGCCGCAAAGGTTTCCAGCAAGAGGCGCGGCGGGGGGGGGGGAAGCCTGCTGCGCGGTGGGCCTTGGGGTCACGGCGAGGGCTCACCCCCCCCCATTTACACCGAGGGAGGGGCGGCCATCCGTTGAACGACCTGGTAAGGCGAGGAGAAGACTCCGTCCGCGACTCGCGCCACTAAGTCACTAAGCGTGAACGGACGCCAACGATAGCGGTGGCGCTTACATCACCTGCTGCGTAAACTTCCAATCTAATCGTATTTCTGTTTAAGATAATGCAATATATGAACTCCAGGGTCACCGGAAACCCGCCAGCCCCTGAAAGCAGAACCAGCTAGCTGGTCTCCCAAAAGGGAAAGGTGCATTCAGGTCAAACTTGAGATTTGGTAAATCCACCGACAGAGGTTTTCTGGGCAACAATATTGTAGTGGTTTACTTTTTTCTCTGAGATGATTTTTCAGTTTTGCAGAACTTTCAAGTCCAGAAAAGTAAACAAGGGTTATTAGTTAGCAACATTTAGAATGTATTTGTATTTTTTCTATTTTAATAAAGGAAGAAGAAATTGTAAAACCACCCTTCAAAATAAAAAAAAACATACTAGTTTCATCTTAGAATTAGAATTTATTGGCCAAGAGTGTCTGGACACACAAGGAATTTGTCTCCAGTGAACATGCTCTATACTTACATGCAAGTTATAATTGACAAACTGTGATTACAGTCATAAGATACATTCATAATCCTAAAGTACATTCATCATGTCATGTTCATATTAGCTGCAATTGGCAAACTGCGATCCTAATCATAAAATACATTCATAATCATGAATGTATTTTCAAGTACAATTGTGATGTCATCATGTTATAAATTACATTCATCATGTCACAAAACATTTCATCATGTCACAAAACACATTCATTATGTCATATGATACATTTTTCTGATAGGTTTGAAACAGTCTATATTTGAACAGTCATATATACTAATAATCTATAAGTCGAACTAGGATACTAAATGAAACAACTGTTATATATTGTAATATGTAAGCAACAAACTAATTGTCATACAAATAAGAGAATAAGTAATAGGAAAGCTGAGAAGGTAATCTGTATATATAAACGTGAAATACCATTCACTCACTGACTGACTCATCAGAAGATCTCCAAAACTATAAAAGCTGCAAACATGAAATTTGCTACATAACTTCGTCTTGGCATCTAGGTGCTCACTAAGAAAGGATTTTTTAAAATATTAATTTTTACGCAAGTTATTTCATATTTTTTGTTCTGGATGTGTAGAGGGTTGTGATTGGATAAAATATCCAACATCGTTTGTTACCTTTCTCCTGATTGGAGGGCTTTCGCAGCCTCTCCTGATTAGAGGGCTTCCTGTTGTTTAATTTTGAATTTTTCATTGAATCAGTGTTAATGGTGGGGCGAGGAGCAGCAAGGCAGGTGAGTACAAAAAACTGCTTCTCTGTGGCGGTTCTCTGCTTCATCACAGTGATTCTCCAGGGAGGCCGACCATAAAGGCATGGATGAGGGAGGCCGGTTGAGACCTCAAAACTGCTTCTTAAGGGGGATGTCGGACGATTGGATGTCGAAGGAGAGGGAGGAGGTTTTGAACTAAAAGGGGAGAAGCCAGGAGGACCAGCTGAGAGGGAAAAAGTGGCTTTTGGTGCGAGTCTGAGGGAAGAGATTTGTGTCAAAAGGGAAAAGACTGAGGATAAACTGAAGGGCAAAGGAAAGAGTTGTACTTTTTGAGAAGGGAACGGAAAACCAATTAGTGATCAGAGGGAGAGAGGAACAAAGTTGGAGATTGAAGACAAGTAGAGAGGGAGGAGGGTGACAGCACAGTGAAGGAAGGTGGCTGAGGGAAGAAGTGAGTACACCGCCCTGAGTCCTTCGGGAGAAGGGCGGTATATAAATTTAAACAAATAAAATAAAAATAAAAAATAAGAGAGAGAAAGCTGAGGAGATAGAAGTGCTATAGGGGAGATAGAAAAGGCCCCAGAGCTGATCTAGAGCGAATTAAATTTAATTTTTGGGGGAATCACCATAGCGGAGCACAGTTATCAGAAGCTAGTAATAATATGTTCCTACTAGATAATTTAACAGTGTTGTGGAAAGTATTTGTGTATCAGATTGATGGCATGAGGAAAGAAACTGTCCTTGTGTCTAGTTGTCTTGATTTGCAATATCCTGTGGCAGCGTCCGGAGGGAAGAAGTTAAAACAGATTATGTCCAGGGTGTGAGGGTTTATAATTATTTTCACAGCCCTCTTATCTACAAATGTGACCAAATATGCCAATCCTGTAGGCTACAGTTTATCTTACATTAAAGATCTAAAAAAGGAATGTTATTTGAAAAAAACATTTTCAAAATTTAAGGATGTATGCTGGCATTACTGATTCAACCTAGATACTAAAATTGATCTTGCCTGATTCAGAAATCTGTAAAATATGATTTATTCTTTTTAAGAGTGATTTTTGGAAACATTCTAATAGAAGTATTTGTTTTAACTGGACCACTATATTTTTGTGGAAGAACATTTAAACAATATAGTTATCCAGTCCTTATGATAATCTTCTATATGCCTATTCATGATGTACATCTGATCTGTCACATGTAGTCCATAATTAAATATCTACTGAATATGTACTAAACATTTTCATTAAAAAACAGGACATATGACATTAAGAAAGCAACATTTTGCTGTGTAAGATTTTGACTCACTTTATGGACTCTAAATAATTTTAAAATAAAAAAAAACAAGTATATATCTCTAGATATTAGAAGTACACACCATCAAACAGAGTCGATCAAAGAGAGTTTGTTCCAAACCACTGTCGTGTACACTTTCAGACCCTTGAATGGTAGGTGGAAGCTGCTTAGGATCTCCAACAAGAATCAGCTTTTCACATTCAAAACTATAAATGGAAACACATTTCTGGCCATCACACATTAAATTTAAAAACTGGGAAACTTTCTTTCACTAAATCCTAAAAGACAACCATACATTATATAAACCATAGCATTGGTCAAAAAAGTCTAAGACAAAATAGATAGCTGTAGCTGTCTGGCCAACTTCCTCATAAACCATAACTGTTAATACTGAGATAAAGCTATGCTTTATGTATGTTCACTTGCTATACAGTTTAAACTTGTACTATGCTCCATACTTTATGCTAAAAACAGTTAATTATCCCTAAGTTACTTAATTTCTTCCACATCACAAAGTTCCAGCAAACATGGAACATCGTATGAAACTGTTGCTTATATAGAAGCCAAAATGAAAAGATATTAAAATACTACCTGTCTTTCAATCTAATATTTTGCTAACAGAATGTATAACCCTTAGCTAATGAATTACTTGTTCTCAATAAGCCTATCTTTTAAAGCCAATATATACTGCAACTTTTGTATTGTTTATAGTATTTCTGTGTTTAAATTGGCTTTCATTAAGAAATCAGCTCTAATCCCTGGCCAATATGTATTCTCTCTTAATTCCTTGGATAAGGTAATGTGTGTACAGAAAAAAAAGTTTCTTGAAACTGACCCAGTGTAATGTGTCTCTGTTGTATTACACCCTTAACAACTACATACTGAACCTTGAGATGCATAAAGGATTAATCTACCTTAATCAGATGTTGGAGAATAAAAATAGCCACTCCTCTGGATTTGCTTGACCTATCAGCTAAAAGCAAACCGATTCTACAAAAATCTTTGTAAAAAAAATGCTTCCAGTTTCTTGAAGATAAATATTATCTTGCTAGGAACCAATTCTGAAATTATAAGAGTTTCTCACCTTTACCTATATTGGCTGTCTTCATCATACTTGGAAGATTTCTTTCAGTATTTCAGCTTTAGTTTTCTAAATAATATATTGTATTTAGAACCTCGTAAATAATGGGGATCAGTTTTACACAGTCATTCTTGCTGTCACCTAAGCCACTGCAACTCCCCACTCCATTTTGAGATTTTAGTTACAAGGCTGGTCATTGAGTTGTTACAATTATAGAAATTATATTAGTTGTTTATAAAATGTTTACTTGCTTACATCTTACGGCAACTTACATCATAAGTTAAAACAATCAGTACACCTGAATTTAATTACTGGTAGTCCTCAACTTATAACCATAATTGGGTCACTAGGCGACCACATCTGATTTTGTCACCATTTTTGTCATTAAGTGAATTATCATGGTCATAAGCAAATGTGGCAGTCATTAAGTGAATGTGATGGTTCTTAAGTGAATCCATTGTTGGATTTTGCTGGAAACTGGAAGTAAGGTTTCCTAGGTTCCTGCAAAAAAAAAGTACATCTGGGTCATGTGACCATGGGAAACTGCAAACAGCCCTAAATGCAGGGTGGTTGCTGAGTACCCAAAATATAACCATGTGACCATTGGGGGAACTGAGGGAAATGTTGAATCTGGATTATATGTAGTCCTGGGGAAGTCTGCTGTAAGTTTGAATGATTGCTAATTGACTGGTTTAAGTCAAGGAGTCTAATAATAAAGTGAAATGATGCCATACCTTGCAATAGGGAGCAGAGAGGATGGTTCTGTCATTTGACTGCACTCATCTAGAATCACTATAGGAAACTTCAGACTTCTCATGCATGGAAATGAGCAGGCAGCACAGGTAGATCCCACTACCCTCACCTGTATCAACAGAGGAAAAATAGAGCCATCTGTATACCCATACAAATAATGAACCACAAGTTATACAATCAAAATTTAACTTATTTGGTTATTGAATGCATTTATTGTCAGAGATGATGCTACCAATGAAAAATTCAAATTTATATAGTGACACTTTATGCACAAACATGACCCCATGATGCTGAATCTATTACCCCTATGGTCTGAAGTTTGCTTAAAAAACATGCAAGGATTAAAAATGCTAGTAATGTCATGTTCAGTTTATTCATCTGATTCCATGTTTGCTAACTTATTTTAATAAAAATGACTGCTTACTTTATAGCACAGTCTTTTTTATAGTTATAATAAATGCTCAATTTAAGGGGCAATAGTTTACCAGATTTTGAATTTAATGGACAAATTCTGTTTGATATGAGTTCGTCCAGATTTCAGGAAATAATAGCTACCCAAAGAATTTATCATTTGACAAACTCATTATAAATGTATTTGGAATATACTTTAATAAATGTTGATCCTTTTATTTATAAGTTGTCATAGTCAATATACTGCATGACTTTACAAACTGACATGTTCATGTGTAAGTCAGAGGCTATAACACTGAGCTATCCTTGACTATTAAAAGAATATCAGAGGACCCCCCTCCGAAACATCCAACTCATAAAGACATTCAGTTTTAGTGGAAACACTTCCTTCATTAGTCTGTTAACTCGCAAAGTTACTGGTATTTTTTAAACATTCTCTTTTACAGTAATTTGCTTCACATGAAAAAATATACTACCGTGTTTCCCCGAAAATAAGACACTGTATTATATTAATTTTTGCTCCCAAAGATGCGCTAGGTCTTATTTTCAGGGGATGTCTTATTTTTCCACTGAAGTCGCCCAAAACCAGAAGTCCGAGACGTCGCACTTCCTGTCTGCTTCGGCTACGCTGAAGGGGAGGCCGTATTATTGGGGAGGTCTTATTTTCAGGGGATGCCTTATATTTCAGTGAGAGGCAAAACTGTAAGTAGGTCTTATTTTCGGAGGATGTCTTACTTTCGGGGAAACGGGGTAAATGCAGTTTCCAAATTCAGCACAGGTTGCCCCCAACTTATCACCATTTATTTAGTGACTATTTGAAGTTATGACAGTCCTGAAAAAGTGATTCATGATTAGAATTTATGACCATGACAGTATCCCCATGGATACTGTGTGGGCCATCATGTGAGCATGATTTGTGTGTTTGACAACTAGTATGCATTTATGACGGTTGCAGCATCCCAGAGTCATGTGATTGGCATTTGGAACCTCCGTCATCAACTGCTGACAAGCAAAATCAATGGAGGAAGTCAGATTTGTGACTTATTTAATGACTATGGCAAAAAGGTTGTAAAAATTAGGCATGACTCGTTTAACAACCAGATAGCTTAGCAAGGCAAATTGTGGTCTTAAATCAAGGAGTATATGTTAAGGAAAACTGTTTACTAGGCAGGAACATTATTTTACTTAATAATACAGTTGAAATAAGACAGTATTACATGGATTTAAATTCTAGAACTGCTTCTTATTAATATTGGCAGAAAGAAAACCTGTTTGTCATAATAGAACATATTATATTCAAATAATTTTGATTCTAATTTTTGCCTGTAATTTGCCAAATTCTCAAATAGGTTCATCATATCTGTCCAAATTATTCATTTGTAGTACCATTAAATTAGATCTAGCAAGTCTATAGTTCCAACATTAATATCTATAAAAGAATTTGCTAATTATGTTGATACCACAAGCTAACTAATGAAGGATTTCTCCATAATTATATTCTATTTCACTATCAATGCACAACTGGAGCAAGAGTTCAATTAACTGTCTCCAAAAGGAAATGCCAACAGCTCCCTCACTTTCTAAATAACCGAATATATGCCTTTTCATTTAGGAATTTACAGTTCCAACCTGACTTTATAGACAGGATTTAATTGTATTTTTACTATTCCAATGGCTTTAGGCTAGATGGCTTCACTGTTGAATATTTTATTATTTTTGTATGACACATTCTACTACTTAAGCTGAGCATTTGAATATAACAACAACAATAAAAAAAATCTCTGCTATTTATTGGCACATGCAAATACGCTTCATCATTACCTTTCTTAGGGAAGCTTTATTGGTGCCCAATTTATGTTGTTCAATAGTCTTCTTAACATACATTTTTTCCACTGGGCTTAAATCCTCCTTCATCAAGGCAAGTAATTCTTTCAGCTGTTCATTTTCAGATCCTGAGTCAGCATGCAAGCTTTAACATATTGCATAATTATAAGGAATAATACTGAATGGAGCAGTTCATTTGTGAAAAGATGCTTATGCACAAAAAACTGCTGCTTCTTCACCCACCACCAATATGCTATGCTACTTTGTGTGGACAAAGTAGCATAGCGTATTGTGGAATAAAGAACAGAAAGGTTTATCGTATGAATGAGCTTTCTGTAAAAAATTATATTTACACCCAAATAAATTATAAGCAGTAGCCTATATTAGAATTTACTTGTTTATATTTGAGCGCATTCAAACATTCTGCAAAGATGGCAGCCAACAAGAATTTATTTACTTATTAGATTTATTGGGCTACCTCTCTGAAATAGATGATTCTAAGCAGCTCATACATTTGTTTTAAAATGAACATTTTACACCACTTTTTTCCCCAGAGTAGCTTATAGAAATCACAACACATTTTTAAAAGATAATTTTAAAATGACCAAACAGCAGAATGCAGTTAACAATAAAATCACAGAAAAATCCATGTGGCTTAATAAAAAGATCTGAAAAATAAAATGTTCTGAAACACAATAATATAGAAGTACTCAACATCTCAACCTCATTAAGAATCCATTTCAAGTGCTTATTTTGATCATTTATGCTCCATACTTTCTAATACTTAAAATGGCTTACATTTTTTTAATAAAAGCTACTGTCAGAATGCCCAGTGTTCACTTATCCTATGCTGCCTTTGGAGGATAGGGAGTAATGGTATATTAATCTAGAAAAAAAAATTATGATGAAAATAATAAAGGAATAATTATTCTAATTGTAGAAGTTGCTAAAAATTATTTTGAATTTTCTCCTAGTTATGCTGGCTGAGGAATTCTGGGAGTGGAAGTCCACCCGTCTTAAAATGGCCAAGATTGGGAAACCCTGATCTAGACAAACTCCCGCTTGATCAAAGGCTCCTAGTAGATCCAAATGTGATCCTTGGACCTGGTTAAAGATTTTAAGCAAGTTACCTGTAAGGAAGAATTGGTTTCGCAATTTTTTTAATGCTTCCCACTCTAATGAAGACTTCAAATCCAATGTCTAGTAGGCTGAAATTAAACAATAATTCATTGTTTGAAATACTTTAGAAGAAATGTAGATCCTTTCATTTATATTTTGTCATGGTCATTAGACTGTACCACTTTACAAATTGAAATGTTCATGTGCAAATCGGAAACTGTCACACTGGGATATCCTTAACAAATTATGAGGGCTCAGGAGGTGGGGCTTTTGTGTGTGTGTGTATGTGTGTGTTTGTATGCTTTGGAGTCAGTGTTGATTATTGGCAGTTACCTGAATTAGTCCCTGCAGCTTTCTTGGCAAAATTTTGCTGCCATTGCCTCTTTACTGAGAGAGAATGGATAGCTCAAGATCACTCAGCTGGCTTTATGCCTGAGGTGGAACTAGAACTCATGGTCTCCCAGTTTTTAGCTTGATGCTTTAACCACTACACCAAACTGCCTCAGGACAGTAAAAGGAAATATATAAACAGTTTTTCTTCATTTGAGAGGTAAGCCTTTCCACTGAATGCTTCAGGAACAAAGGGATATTAATGCTTCTTTTAGTCTGCAAAAGGACTACGAATTGGAGGAATTTGGTTAGAAACTTGCTACATTAATCATTTTGTCACTCTGTGCCAGGGGTTAAATAGAAGGGAAGACTCAGAAAAATGCTCTTGAGGCAGGGTTTGGTTCAAATTTCAATAGGTTTTCATAGAATTGCACACTTCCAAAGAAACTCCAAATAGCATTCTTTTCATTTTTTAGCTTTTTCAGTTTAAATGGATTTTCATCAGCGATAAGCTTTTAAAATGTTTTCCAAACTTAGATTAAACTAGAAATCACGAGTATTTTTCCATAGCAGGCCAAGTGAGAAAAGTTTGATTAGAAAGTGCTTTTAGATTTCACCAAAATGGCCGTTTTGGTTGCTACTCGGAAGAAAAACAGAAAGATGCATTTGATTAGTTTGCAAAAGCAAAGAAGAGGCATATCAAAATTAATTATATGCACATACAGTATTATTGTAAAAAGAGCATCTTTTATGGAAACAACCTGAGCATAAATGATATCTAAATTACTTACCTCAACAGTATTCTGTCTACAGCAACATTGGTGGAAGAAGAAACCAGTATTTTCCATGGCACTGACCGTTTGGCATTAGCTCTTTCATGGATTTCAAATATTTGTACCAGGAATAAAATAACAACAGCTAGCAATAAGCTTTTTCCAGATCCAAATACACCTAGATGTTGAGTTTAATGAATTAAGTACATTAACAGAATCAAACGTATTGTGTATTGTTCTTTCAAACAGGTATTTTCTTTGAAACTGGGCTGAGCATCAAGGAGGTTAGAGAAAACAAACATTTCTAGCAACCCTGTAATCCTGTGCATTGAATTAGAATTGGGGCGACGAATGGTGTTGAGCGTTCAAATGGCTGGATGCCCTTCCTGACACCTACCAGGAGCTCACAGCAGATATTTTCCCTTTGTGCTTGGAGAGAAAAATATCTGCCACTACCTAGAATCGAACTCACAGCCTTTGGATTGTGAGGCGAGAGCTCCACCTCTAGGCCATCATGCTGCTCTAGCTGTATATACAGTGCTTGCATCTCAATTGCTGAAATGTAATGCTGGAATTAAGAGTAGAAAGCTGACTAATGCTATGATTGCAATACAGGTAGCCCTCAATTTGCAGCTGGAATTTATACAAGAATAGTAAGAAGATTCAGATAATATTTTCTCCTAATTCTGAGCAGGTAGAATATACCTTTCCATTTAACCTGCATATCGGTGGATATTGAAGTATATTGCACAGAAAACATATTCAGTATAAAACCTCTTAAAAAGCCCCAAGTAAAATTCTTAGTTTCCTCCCCACTGCACATGTCTACATATCCCAAATATGCTCATGGCAAAATCCTAACCGGCCAGAGTAGATTGGGAAGATGCAAGATGGAAAATAAATCTAGTACACAGTTCAAAAGTTTGAATATAAACAGTTGATAGTAGTAAAATAGAATCTAAATTAGCATCCTGGAAAAAAGAAATATTTAGAGAAGAAAGAGAAAATTGAAGACGGTTCATTAAAAATATGAACTAAATATAGGACTGGAGAAACAAAAAAAATGAAGTTCTTGTAAAATAATTTACCGTGTATTATTGTTATTGGAAACGTTGGATGTCTCTCTGTTTCTGTGTTAATTTCTTGAGATGTCATCATGGCACCCATCTGCATCATTGCTGTGGCCTGATCTTTATTTAGATGAAAATCTTGAATCATTTTACCTGCAAGATTTATAACTATTTCTGGGCTGAAAGCTTCAGATTTTATTGCATTTGTATTTAGCGCTGGTGGTTTAAACTTTTGTTTCCTTTCTTTGGTTTTTGGAAATAATTCTTTGAAATCCCTAAAATATAAGAGAAGAGAAGATTTAACCTATTTGGAACTTAAGCACTAGAATTATAATATATTTCCAGTCAAGTAATTCTAAATGTATTTATATCAATTAATGTACAAATCTGTTTGTTTTTAACAGATAGTATCACTGTCAATTATGATTGCACATTAGATGACAAGAAAATAAATTAAAATATAGTAAAATATTCTATTTTTTCAATCCCTTCTGAACACCAGATCAAGATATTTGTGTGTTGTGTGCATGTATATGTATGCATGTTTATCAGATTTTTTTCCTTTGAAATTGTCAACATAAATATTCTTGCCATGGTCTGTTATGACCTACTGGTAGTCCTTAGCTTTCAACTGTAATTTGGATTGCAATTTCTGTTGCAATGCAATCATACAGCACAATCATGGCAATTTTAGCACTCCCTGTGGTAAAGCAAATTACACTGGTTGCTAGTTATCCGAGGACTCAGTCCAATCCAAGCCATTCTGAGCTTGGTTACTCCCCACCCCTGAGCCTCAATAGGGTAAGAAACTGTTTCCAATTACTCCCATCCACTTATCTTGCCTGCCATTTTGGCTGCCTGCAACCTGCTTTGAGGGGTGACAAGCAGCCTCAGAAAGGCTCAACCATCTCAGCCTGGCTCAGCAGCCTGGCACAAAACTGTAGCTCTCCGGAAACCTCCAACACAGTCCTAGCCACCCTCACCAACCCGTACTCTGAGGTCAATTTCCCCAGCTGATCCTTATCATCTTCTTGCTCCTACTGCTGATGAGGTGTGCATACCTTGGCACTTTGAGAGGTAGCTGCTGGCCGTGTGAGGTTATCTTTCTTAGATCGCATAAGAACAGGCACAGTATTTGGAGAACAGCACAAGTAGCCTCAGGTGGCATAGGAGCTGCCTCGCATAGGATCAAGCTAGGCGTGCCTCACCAGCAGTGGAGGAAAATGGTGAAGGTCTAATGGAGTGCAGGGTGATGGGGGTAACTGGGGCTTTGCGCTGTGGTGGCTGGTTATGGTGTGGGGTTTGAGAGAGCATTTCTCCTTGACAGTGGCAGCATGAGGATGAAGTAGAGGCCTGGGATCAGTGACTGAGATTGCTAAAGGTCCAAGCCTCCATTTAAGCTTATGCGCCCCCTGCTGTCAGAAGTGCAGGCAGACTGCCAAGCACCCAAATTTTGATCACATGACTGCAGGGGGCAGTCCCGTGGCCATAACTTCAGGGCCTGGTCATAAGTCCTTTCGTTCACCTAAGTCATTACTTCAAATGGTTGCTGAACGAATGGTCGTATGTCAAAACTACCTGCATTTTATAGGTGCAAACTATAATGCAGAATTAAATTATATGCTGGGGATAAAGACAACTGTATTCATCCATAAAAACTAAGAACATATTAAAAATGGCCCAATGATACATTTTTTTATGCAACAGCTAATGTAGGTTTAGGTATATTATTGTAATATACTGGTGTATATTCCAATTTAATTTTTCTAGGTCATCTAAATTTCCATGGTTTTTAAAAAGCCTGATATCACAATAAGTGCTAGTTTATTTATTTATTAAACTTATATGGTGCCCATTTCACCTAGAGGTGACTCTAGGTGGCTTACAAGTCTATTTTAATCATGCTATAGTTTTATTTGCAGTTATATTTGAAATATTTCTCACAATATATGCAATACTTGTTCTGTCACTTTTTAAATGATACTAACTACAGAAATAATTATCTAAATATATAAATAAAATAGGAAATTACATACTTTGTAAGAAGATGTTGCATGATTGGCAAAGTGATTGAACTGACATTTTCCTGTATATTTCTCAAATTTGCGAGCTCAGTGCTAGCATTACACACAAACAAGGCATGAACAATCACTAAGAAAGAAAATATAATAAGAAATAGATATTTAGAAACAAACTTGATTAAAAAAACATTTTTATCTTAAGTTAGGTCCCAAAAGACAAGGCACTATGCATGATCAATTGTAACAATGTTTAAGGTAAATAATAAACATGGGGAGATACAATCTAATTTGTATCCAAACTTGTGGATTGGTTAGGGAGTGTTTTACTTGCTTGGTCTCAAAGCAACATTTTTTAGAAATGACATGTCTCTACCATTTAGATTAAAAGAAAAATTCCCATTCCCACGTTATTATCTGGAACTTAAGAGGTTTTTAAAAATTATTATTATTATTATTATCTAATTGTGTCTATTTAACAAGGATATATTTGGATTTCTTTCCATTTCTTCACATACCATGTATATGTATGTTTCTGTAAGAAAAGCAGGTAATTGTGTTTCAGTTCAATTCATTCCCTGTACTCTAGCTCTGTTTCCCCACTAATCCTTTAACAATGTACATATTATGCTTTGCGTTTTAATCAAAACTGTGCAAATATTCAACTTTCTCAAACTGATCATGAATTAAGATAATTTCCAAGCAAACACATTTCACTTGCAGCAAAATATCCTGTGAGTAAGTAACATATTTCGGCTATTTAGATTTTCCAATTTATCAAATATCCTGAACTGGGTTTCCCAGTGTCCTTTAAAATGAGCTGATCTGATACATTTTTTCCAATAAAAGCTATTGGAATTCCATTTATGGCATATTACAGAGTTAGTCATATTTTGAATAATCTATTCTAAAATCCTTATTTAAAAACCCGCTTGAGCAGAAACTTACTATTTAAGCACCAATTTGATGGGCTATAACCACTGAGAGGCTCCAACTCTACTTCATTATTAGATGATGGTCCAAAGAAAACACTGTATGCAATGAAAGTATCCAAGGGTTCAAACGTCAAAGTCTTGGAAACAACCCAGAGATCATCTGTCAACATAGTATATACATTTGCATAAGTTATACCAAGTAATCAGTTTTGCAATTCAGAAGTACAACTACAATTAAAACTTTGAAAAAAGTTATTTCCCTTTTTAATTTTCTGTCTTCTTGCTGAAAAAAAAAACTTTAGTATTTTTCCTTCTCTTTACCAGGAACACATTGGGTAAATATCAATTTTCATATTAAGTAATTTCATATTCCTAACAGTGCTATTTGAAAAACTCTTCTCTGAGAGGTATTTTAAGTTTTGTCATGTACATCACTTAATTGTTTATGAACAGGAAAAAAGTCATTCACAATGAATTTACTATATAAGTTAAATAATAAAAATATCAAAACATTTATTTATTTACATACCTATAATTTAAATTTACAAGGCCGCTTTTTTAAGGATTTAAAACATTTTGGAAGGACATATCCAACACTACTCATGCTGTATTCTGAACCAGCCAGAGTCTCCAAGTAATCTTCAAAGGCTCCCCATAGAGAGCATATTAGCACTTAGCACTTTACAGTCCTCTCTAAGCGGTTTACAGAGTCAGCATATTTTCCCCAACAATCTGAGTCATCATTTTACCGACCTCAGAAGAATGGAACCTTGAACCTCAACCTTGAGCCCATGAGGATCAAACTCCTGGGAGTGAGCTGAATTAGTTATGATGATATCAAGCTGTGTATTTTGACCCTCTGACTGACCAAATGATATTGTCGAGGTTTTGTCCCAGTGCCTGCTTCTGTTGAGGTCTGGATTGAGAGGAATAGGATTCTAACTACTGCACCACCATGGCATCTTATATTGCAAGTCCATACATAAGGTGATTAAGGCACAGGGACTGTAAGTAGGGTCTCCTAGGATAAATCCATGCAAAAACTTTTCTAGCCACAGCTATCATCTACCTTTTAAGCAGGAGATGCAAGTCTAGGAATAACTCCCAAGCTATATACCAGTTCTGTCTGTGGTATCGCAATTCATCCAGAACTAAAATTAGAAAATCCTCAGAGTCAGCTAGTTCATGGATACATAGCCATTCAGCCTTATTAATGTTGGAATTAATCCTATTTCTCCCAATCCAGACCTCAACAGAAGCAGGCACTGGGACAAAACCTCAACAATATCATTTGGTCAGTCAGAGGATCAAAATACACAGCTTGGTATCATCATAACTGAGTCAGATACTTTGTGGGCCGCTATGGGAATCAATTCAAATCAATCAATCAATCATTTTATTGTAATAGATGATCCGGCCCAGCAATCGCATACATGTTGCATAGGAGATGAAGGGATGCCAAAGTAATCTGTCAGTGGTGCCCAAAAGGTTCCATGGAAAAAGGTTTTTCTGCAGACCGGTGAGGGCATGGTTTGCATGCTGCCTGTATCTTGCAAATGGGGCTTGGGCTTGTTTGTGTAGCCCGAGTGCTGGCATTTCATAGACCAGTGCTGGTCTGCGGACCGGATGTTAGGGAATCCCTGATCTACAGTATGTGACATGTGGCCCCAAAGAAATGTGTGACTTAGGGTTCCTTATATATTCTTGTTATATTGTCCATTTTTTATTATGCTATTATTTGTATATTTTTGGTTGTGGTATGCTACCAGTCATTAGATTGAGTCAGTTAACAAATAAATGTAATATAACATTATGTTGTAATATAATGTAATATAACTAAATGTAATGTAATGCAATGTTTCTTTAGTCTCAGAGATTTTCAAATTTACCAACCTTTGCTGTATGTAGAGGAATGCTCCTTCCGGTTCAGTTTAAGAAATAATTTGCTCTTAGAATCAGAGTCAAAGCCAGCCTTTGCAATATTACATCTCTTCATTTTCCCAAATTTTCTTTGGGTATCAAACATTTTCCTGCAAAAATGAAAGATAAGAACCTTGTAATTTATATCTATATCTATATCTATGTTAAATTATGTTGCTCCCTAGCTAGATTGCTGACAGGAAGAGAACTCCTGGCCCAGCCGCAGCTTATCTGCCTGGAAGGCCAGACTTCAA
>JANHFO010004955.1:63303-78252 GCA_032468095.1 Pareas carinatus
TATTATTATTATTATTATTATTATTATTATTATTATTATTATTATTATTATTATTATTATGTAGAAGCAGTAATTCTAATTTAAAGAAGTACAATTTCTATTTCCTTGATAGAGAATTGCATCACCTTGAAATTCCTTTGCAATTTGTCTGAGCAATAAGTCAGCCAGTCAGCTATCTCTGATTCACTCACTGCATCTTTCTCAGGGAAAAAAAATGAAAATCTGAAAATAATAGATTATATGTTGCAAATGAGTGTATAGCAGGTTACAGATTCTGCACAAAAAACAAGATGCAAGTAGGGATCATAGAAAGCACAACATCATAGTTTGTGTGATTTCTCCAAGCACTAGAATATGAGAGCAGTTTTGTGTAGTGGTTAAAGTGCTGGTCCAGAAACAGCAGACTAGTTGATTTTATGCTAGTCATTTTTCTCAGTCCAAGCTTTCTCAGGCAGTTGGGGGGGGAATAAGAGGCAGGAGTCTTAAACACATTCACCACCTTGAATTATATCTTTAAAAGTTGAGGTCATCATAATAAAATATTTTTGTATAATAGAAAATGGTGTTAATCTTTCAGATCCACATTTTCTGGTTCAGAATACCTCAGTCCCAAAAGTATAAATTCTGTTTTGGCACTAAGGATCATCAGAGGAAGTACAACTTTGGAGGAATAAAATCACTGAGTAGAGAATATGTGGAAATTAGGACAAAAACTAGCTATTTTACAATAATCCAATGTTGTCATTTTCTGTCATGAGAAATTGGCCAGTCCAATATATCACGTTAAAAAATAGAGATTTTGCACACTGTGGGTCATATATGACAAAAACACAATATATCACTCTAAGAATTCACAAGATCCCTTTCTAAAGATAAAAAAATCAGAAGCTTCACATTGCTGTAAAATTATATCATATTCAAATTTTGCAAGTACAGAAACTTATTAGAATGTATAAAATTCTAAAACTGTAAGATTCCTAGCAAGATTTGTTCTCTTCTTCAGTTTGTTTTATTAAGTTCATATTGTGAAAAGTCCAATTGAACATTTGGTAATGTTTTCAGAAGAAGAATTCTTGAGTTCTTTGTTCCACTAGCTTTGATGTTTCATTTAAAATTCCAACAGAGAATGCCCCCTGCTTTTCTCTGGTATAGAGAATTCTAAAATCTGCTAATTATTAATAGAGATACACCTTCCACTGTGTTTCTTATTTTAACTGGTAGTGCAAATGTATTCTGATCTCATTTGTAAGACAACTCTGAAACAAACTATTATTGCCAACGGTCATAGAAAAAAATGTACTGTAAATTTCCTGAAACAGTAAATGTTGCAAGCAAAGACCTTCAAAGAAACCAAGGCGAGTTTGGTTGACCAAAATCTCTAAATATGAACACCATATATTGCACTATGTGACTTTTCAGTGGCTTTTAAACTCTTTCTTGAGACGCAAGATTCTGTATTAATTAGGACTAACACTCAGCCAAGAAAATTCTGGACGACTTTGGGCCAATCCTTCTCTCTTGACCCAAAATAGCTCATGGGATCAATATTTGGGGAAAGGAGAGAATAAAGGAAATCTCCTTTATAGCTTATGGGAAGTATAACAAAAAAACAAGTAACAAACAAATACATTAAGATTAGCATTGGTACTATATGATGAGTATTTGTACAATTGCTTCTGTAATGCTAAACTTCCCAAGACATGTTGATGGAAACACAGCTTCTGACTAGAGAGAGCCAGATCAGTCATGCATCCAATGTCAGATGTTCCATTGCATCACAGTGTCTGGGCATTCAGCACCATTTGTGAAAGGAAAGTCTATGCGCAAACAGGCATGTGGGCAATAACTTAATAAAATTAGAAAAGTTTATATGATTGCAGTCTATAAATAACCTCTGTATATATGCTACCTTCTCTCTAAAATATTATAAATGCAGGCAGTGGAACATAGGATTTTGTATTATATTCGATAGCGGATATAGTGAAAGAATTCACATTGATGCTGCAGTAGGGAAGGGGAAGGAGACAGAAGAGACCAGAGGGGTCTCCTCCCCTGCTACACTGCATTTAAATGAAAACCTATTTCTATTTATAACTTAGAAAAATAAGAGTGCATCTTATAATCGGTGGCATCTTATAATCGATGTAATATGGAATTTTTGCCTTCTCAGGAAGAGAAATGATGAGAACTAAATATAATAGCTAAGGAAACTCTCCCTATTAAAAATCATATTATCTCCGAGTGATGATTGCTGAAGACCCATCATGGACTTCTGAAAACATCCTAATAAGCATCTAGTCTAACATTCTACAGCAGATGTAAGAGTAGCAGACTAGAGGATGCTGAACCAGATGCAATGTTGAAATGAACTAGGGTTATTCTAATATTCTGGTTTATGCTTCTCTTTAAAATTCTAATGGTAATAGGAAAGTAATTTTAAATGTAAGGTAACTAAAATGAATTTGAAAGTTATCTAGAATTTCACAAAAAGGAAAGAACAATGAAAACATTGGAAAACATTGTAAATTTCAATTTACAGTGTAATGTCCGTTGACCTAAACATACTCTCTGCAGTATTTAAGGAACTCGGTTGCTCTGAACATTCAAACTAAAAAATGTATCATGTATGGAAAGCTTAGAAAAAAGCAACTCTTACATAATCTATATGCATTAAAGGAAAAAAAGAATTCTTATATAGCATCTGATATTTCTGTTCCTCTGTTTCATATTTTTTCCATACTGTATTAACATTTGAAGTTCTCTCAAAAGAGAAAGAGAAAGGGGCATCTGTACTCATATTAAATATGGTTCAGGAGCATTTTAAACAAGGCAGGAGTTCTTCATTAATACTATCACAGTTCAAAATATTAAGTGGTCTGTTGCTGTCTCAAGAGATTTCAGCACACATTTTTAAAACATCTCTACCAGCTTCTTCCATGCTAAAAGAAAGGTAAAAAAAGATCTCATAAAACACTGTGCCAACATTTTCAAATGTTCACCAGGAACAAGTAATAATTGCTTTCTCTGGCAGTTGCTTCTACACAGACCAATTTGAATACCTTGAGAGTCTTCAGATCCTGCTTCTCCAACTAACAAGTATCTGGAGATCTTCAAGCCTCCACTTATGATTTTTAAGAGTTATGATACAGTAGTCAAAGGAAGCACTGAGATCTGCTGTAGAGGTCCCTTTAGATAACATTTCATTTCCAAACAAAATGCAGTAAAAAAGAAAGAAAGGCGTATTTATTACAAATAGCCAGGGAATTATTATCTGAAACATAACCAAAACAAAAAAAAAACCACCAACATCATATTTTCATGAGACATGACATCAAAATACTGATTACTTATTCATTACAAGCGTAGCCCAAAATCAGGTGGTGTTTTAAGAATTACTGTAAGTTATTTTTATTTCGTAATAGCACAATGAAGTTATTGATAACATCCTTTTTTTTGTAATCGCATTAGCTATGATATAATGCTTGCCAATTCAAGTGGAGGAAATTATTTGTCACAATTCCATTCCCCATCAGCAATTCTTCATAGTATATTGCATCTAATAATTGCTACTTTAATATTCATCTGAGTATAAGGGAATATAGCAGAAGAAACTGCTGCCCAAGTAAGAGACATAAAAAAACTCTAAAGAACAAATAAACAAACAAAAAGGCCATCTTACATTTTTTTAAAGAAAAAAATTCCTTTGCACATTTATGGGCGGTATGTCTTCCATAATGCTTTACAAGAGACCTAAAAATTTGAGGGTTCTGCATAGTAGCTTAGCTGTTCCTACTATTGCACTCTTTGGGACAGAAAGCTCTGATGTTGTTCTTGGGATCTGCTGGACCCATTGCCCCAACTTAAGAGTCACAGCTCAAGGGCTCCTACTGGGACCACTTTGGTCTTTACTTTCCACATCCTCTATGGTTCCTCCTTGAGGTCCTGATACTTCTCCTGCTTCCTGATATTATTGTCACACTTCCAATTTGTTTAAACAAATATTTTAATTACAATAATAAAACTAAGTAAAGTAAAAGAGAAAGGAAAGTAAAAAAAGAAAATTGTAAAGAGGGAACAAAAAAGTGAGATAAAGAAAAAGAAGAAATATATAAAGAAATGATTTCCAATCTTCCTCAGAAGTATAGACAAGTTTGATAGCATTTCTCCCCCTATAAGGTATCTCTTCTTCCAATACACATCTCTTATATATAAGCAAACCAAGAAAATACCAACTTTTCAATCCTGGTATCCGCAAAATATCAATAAAGGATTTATAAACCCTTTATAAAAACATGTCTTATTTTAACCTTGATCAAATAAAACAACTTTACATTCCTTTCTTTCACTTCTGAAAATCTTTAATTCATTCAAATTTTGTCATAGCATCTCTTCAATTCTTTGTCCCATCACAACGGCTTCTTTGGGGCTTTAATCTCTGTTTTGACTTCTAGTGGACAAAAAAATTATTTCCCACAAAAAAATTTTTACAATGGTGTTTATTTTACATAGTAAGTTCCAACTAGTAAGTTTCAACTAGTAAGTTCCAAAATCTTATTGTAAAGGTTTCAATCTTCCAAATTAGTCTGGACTCTGACTTAGTTTTTTGCCATTTATTTCAAATTTTTTAAATTCCTTAAACTTATAGTTAATTTTTTTTTGTTTAGAAATAAAAATGGACTCACTAGGTGGCTTTTTAAACTTGTTGTTCCAAAGATCTCTAATAGCTTTTAAGATGGTTAAATAGCCAATATTCAAACCTAGTAAGAAACCAAGATTAAGAGACTCAATGTTCTTTAAAAGGCTCCGCTGTGATTGTGAGCTTGATAACTGATCCCTTTGCCTCTCAAACCCACACAAGACCACTGCCCTGAACTCTCCTTGTAAGGAGCAGCAATATGAAGCACATGTGAGTACAACATTTGATGGTTACATGCTGTTATGTGTGCACTCTTTTATTAGAACACATAACCCCTGAATTACATGAGCTGTATTGATAGACAGTATATTTTTAGGTTTAATTCAGGGTTCTGGTATTGACCTATAATGCCCTTTAAGGCATAGGACCAGGTTAATTTGGGGGAACCACTTCATCTTGGTTACATCTACCCATTCCATCTAGACCAATAGGAGAGATATATTATGGGTCTCATCTGTGAAAAAAGTATCATCAGGTGAGAGTCAAGAAGAGAGTCTTTTCTACCCTCTGGCACCCATCTGTTGGAATACCAGTGCCCCAGAATGTAGGTTGGCCTTGACCATCCCAGGCTTTCAGAAGGCCCTAAAGACATAGTTCTGTCACTGTGTTTGGAGATCCAGTGATGCTGAAGAATTTTTACAATGGTGTTGTATGTTTGACACAACAAAGGGTTTTGGCGACTGACAATAGTTATTCTATTTTTGTTTAAGCAATGTTTCATATGTTTATTGTTTTTACTGGACTGTTGTGAACTATCTGGAGTTATTTAGGTGAGATTGGGGTCTGTACAAATTGAATACATCAATCAATAATACAGAGGTTTGCTGCAACTTTGTCTCCAGGCCCACCCATAGAAAATGCAATGTAGCTACCTCATGTACCTTTTGCACTGCCTTTCAAAAGTTCATTGAGTCAATGAATAAAAGGTAAAGGTTTCCCCTGCACATGCCTGCTAGCCGTGTCCAACACTGGAGCAAGTAACTGGAGCTCACTCTATTACGCAGCACTAGGGATTCGAACTGCTGAACTACCGACCTTCTAATCGATAAGCTCAGTGTCTTAGCCACGGAGCCACCGCGCCCCAAGTCAATGAACAGATCATGGTAAAAACCCAGAACCCCTATTCAAAACTTTACTATTTTGACTTTCTGCTTTTACTTATGCAACCTAAGAGTACAGTTTAAAAGCTTTAAATACTTTCAACTATTTTGCTATACATTGTTACAAGCCAACAACTAAACAGAAGATATAATTAGTTTTCACAGTACAGTAACTGTTATATTAAAAGGTACTGGACAAAGTCATAGAAAAGGTGGACACAACTACCTTTATGTGATCTGTTCAATTAATTTTGAAAATAAATTTTATTTGTTACTTCAAGTAATTTCCTGTTTGAATGTGCCAAGAAACATAATGAGTTTTAGCAATGATTCAAGCAGTAGCTTTTAGAACCAACACAATGAATGAATAGCTGTAAAGTACATTGTTTCACATTGTTACTAATTAAGTGTTAAACATCAATCACATAAAAAATTGCACTAAGCAAAGCTCATATCATCTACCAAATACAACATAACAGAAATAATGATAGATGAGACTAGACACACAATGTTAACTGATAAAGCAGAGTTGACTGCATTACTTGCACACACACACACACACATATTCTTTCAAAGTAGCAACACTCAAAGCAAATATTTATGATAGAATACTTAAAATCATAAAGTAGCTTTATATTTTATATTAGCAATAATTTTACTGAAATAAAAATGAACATTTCCTGATCCATTGCTATATTTTAATTTTATTTAATATACAAGGGTCTCATCACAACAAAATTCCTACTCAGATCTAGAAATCCTTTGGGAAACACAAGATCTTTCCAGCGCACCAAGGGCCTTTATTTGTTGGGACGAACAGTCTCTAGACTGAATTCTACTACCTCAGTCTTAGAACGGTGATTGCCACTGATGCATTAAGAGGCTTTTTCTTTTAATCTAACAGTGCAAGTTGGAAGATCTATGTCTTGGGGGTAAAAGAATATGCTTGCTACAATGATTTACTTAAACAATCTGAAATACTTTTTTCCCTACGTTAGCCTTCAAACGAGCTTTTCTGCAGTAGCACAGCAGTGCTACAATGGGTAATAGAAGGCTGTTGCTTTTGTAAATAAATGCACAGCATAGGGTATCAATTGCATATGTTGCATTTTAACTCCCATAATTTCCAACTTGCATGGCCATTAGTTGAGACAAGCTCAGCATCAACAAATGAATCATTCTCCATATGTAAAAGCATGGGATAATATACTAAGAAATCTTTTTTAAAATACTCATTTACGCATTTGATGTCTTTTCATATTTAGAAATTTCTCATCTTGTCATATAAGACCAAAAACTATCACTGGATTCCAGTTTTTTAGTATTGATGATGGTGGTGATAGCAATATAAGCCCCATGGACATTAAGTCAACTCATAGTGCTACATTTTACTTACCATTTTACTGACCACTGAATAGAATGAACAAAATACTTATTTTGTGAATAGTTTGTTTCAGAATTAGTTTGTGGTTTTTGGAATCAACATTTATTAATCTTACTGCCTTGCAAATCAACAGTGATCAATGCAACTAAAATTATTCAATCTGATTCATTAAATAAAGTATTAGTTAACAAAAAAACTAAATAGTTAAATAAAATCAAGGCAAAAAGAAAATGAAATTACATTTACAGTTTCAACTTGCATTATGAGAGATTTTGTGATAATATCCGATTTTTTAGTCATTCTTTTCCAACCAGTCATGTTATTATTGGCCTTGAAACAAGTTTACTTTAACAGATAACTGAGACAAAATTTAATGGAGCTCTATTTGAGCTCTCATTCTTTATTTTATTATAGTTTCTTTAATATTTTGCCTCTGTATATGATTTAGTTGGGGTTTCATATCTTACTGAACATCAGTTCGAACTTATTTCTGAAATAGATTTACAAATATTTTAAATGTTTTAAATAATTAACTTAGAATACACAGGTCAAATATGAATTAGATACATCACAATTCTGACAAGCAAAAAACAAAAGCAAAGCCCTAGAGAGACTTATCCTATAAAGAATATAACTCAGAACTAGGAATTTCAAGTAAGTCATACAATCTTAACAGTTCAAGAGCTATTTTGGAATTCTCATCAGACTTTAGGATTTAGCATGTTACCCAGTCTTCAGGGCTTAACTGTTCAGTTCTGAGTATTCTCTGAGTTTTGTTCATATCGTGAAAATGTTTATTGTTCAATTAGGTAACATCATCACTGGGAGGGAAAATGGAGATTGCTGGCTATACAATTTTTAGTAATCCACCTTGAAAGCCTTGGCGGGGTGTAGCTTCCTCTTTTGTAATTGTTGATTAGGACATTGTTTCCTGCATTTGTTTACATGGCACTGTTTGCTGAGCATTTCTGAGTGTTGGCTATTGGATGGGGTAGGCTAGGGAGGATATACTCTGTGCTGTTTGCTTCTTTTCTGGACATCTGGCTGTATCTCTTAAATGTTATAAAATCAGAGTTTATCCCTATGCATCTATTGACCTGATTTGTCTGAATGGCAAGCTTACAAGAGCTCCCTCACATTTTTTAATTTGACTTGAACTAAAATGTTAACAGCTTCCCAGTGGAAATTGTGATTGTTTCCATGTGTCAAAACATTAAGTTTTTATCAAAATCCCTCCAAAACATCTTAAGCAAACCAAAAGACCCAAAAAGCAAGGAAGAAAACACAAGAGTCATCTGAAACATATGAAATACTGTAACAGTCACTACGTAGGACACACAAGTATACAAGGTATTCTTGCCTAGCAACCACAATTGGGATTGGCAATTCCATCACTAAGTGTCATGGTCACGAAGTGAAAGATCATGTGATTGTGACAGAGATACATCACTTCTCAATTTGTTATTACGTGAATCACAATGGGCCGTTGTGAGATATCATGTGATTGCAACTTGTATTCCCCGCTTCTCCATTGGCTCTGCTTGTAAGGAGCCAGTTGAGATGAACATAAATCCCTACCAGTTGTAAAATGCCTGCATTTTGATTATATGACCGTAAAGATGCAACAGTTGTAGATGGTCATAAGCTACTTTTAGTGCCAACGTAATTTCAAACACCCACTAAACAGAGTAGTCTTTAACCAAGGTCTACCTACAACAGACTGGATTTATGAACACCAACTGGAATTCAAAAATCAAGACAAAAACTCCATAATCCAGCAACATAGGAAGATCAATCCCATTTCATACCATTTAAATTATTACTTAAGAAATCATTCAACACAGAGCCTGAAAATTGTCTTGATTGAGATAAGGAACTAGTCTCAGAATCTCAAATTAGCTTGTTGAGAAAGAGATGCAGTCAATATTCTAACATTATCTCATTTTTCACTCACTTTCTCTTATTTGAGTCTTCTCTCATTATTACTCTAATAAATTAGCTGTAAGCATTTCTAGAAAAGCCCTGATATCATCGAGCAATCAGCAAAGAAGGACTCTATATGTGGCAAGGGGCAGGCATTCCACTACTTAAATAACATTTTTAAAATTCTATAATTCTATCAAATTCAATCAAGGTGACGTTCCAGTGATGGCATGGACATATTCAAGTAGTTTTCTTGGCAACAATAAAAAGTCGCAAGTTGTTTAACTTCCTGGCCTAGGCTATAACCTTTATATTACCTGAAAGTCTTCCATTCCGGTCCTAACCAGACATCATCATCATCATCATCATCATCATCATCATCATCATCCTAGCATTAGTCCCATAGGTTCGGCTCAACGAACACCAACACACAAGACCAAACACAGCATCCGGGTCATGTCTTCATTCTTATGGATATGACTGTAAATCCATGAATTGCAACAAAAATTGATGGACCGGCCTGTCAACCAGGCCTAATGTCATCAAGCCCTAACCAGTATTTGTCCCTTTTTAGCTTCCAGGTACAGCAAACTTTTCTAATGTTTCTTTAACCAGCTAAGAAGTAAGATAGCCAGTATTACACTTTACGAAGCTGTTAAAAATCAATGGTGAACAGGGAGACGAGTATTGAGATGACACATCATCATTAAAATGTATGCAGTTATAGCTCTGTTTGAAAATGATGTCATGTGTTTACCTGGTTTATCGTCCTCCTTTATTGTAGTATCCCTAAACGTTCCACTGAGAAAAGACGCCTGCTTTCTTCTAGCCCTCGCAGTTCGTGGAGGCATATATTCCCTCTTACAGTGTGATTTCTCAAATGATTTATGAACCTCATAAGAACCTGGAGGTGGAACTGCCTATAATTAAGAAAAAGTATAAGATAAAACAGGCACCACAAATTCTGTTATGTTAGAAAAGCTACAATTAAGAGGAAAATACTTTTTAAAAAAGCATCTGATATTTTAAACTATGCATATTGTAATTAAAGTTTAGGAAAGGATACAGGAACTGCCACATCCATGCTGTTCCTCTTGAATTGCGATATGAACCGTGACAACATCTCGGGGCAACGCAATCACTTTGGCAAGCACTTTTATTATTTAGTTGTTAGCAGAATGGAATGTGGGAATGTAGGAGGAAGAGCTGGAGCTGGAGACAAGGGTCTCATGAACAAAATTTGAATCCGAAAGAGGAGGGGTAATGAAAGCAATTCAGAAAGGGCTCTCCCTACTTTTCAAGAGTGTAACTGAGGGATGGGAGGGTTACTATGAGTCTGGCAAGACAGATGTTAGCCTTGTCGATTAGTCCAGACAAGAAGCACAGCCAGGAATAAAGATAAAACTCTATCAATATTGTAAGGTTACATTAACAGAATCTTGCAAATGTGAAAGTACCCTTTCCGTGCACCAAAGAGAGAGTTATATTGTCACTTTCTATAAACTAGAAAGCAGATGGTGACCTTTGAAGATTTGAATACTATGAATATGCTAAGTATTCTGATATATTGACCACAAAATCATGAATCTGGCTATAGTTTTGTATATCCAGCAAAAAGGCCTTAAATGCAGTTAGGATTCATTTATTCCTATGCTCATTTCTTTCTACATTACCATGAGGAGTATAAAAAAAAGACAAATGATTATTTATGTTTATATACTGAGTGCAAAATCATAATGTATTTCCTTATTCACCATTTCTTAATCGAACAGTTCTTGCTTTATTCGAATTGAAGTGTCAATTTATTATCGAGGATGAACCTGTTTATTTCAGATTTAATCATTTCCAATTAAACTAAAATATTTAGTCTTTTATCATTTCTGAACTCTTTCTGCTAAGTTCTATTGGTATATTAATCAACATCAAAGAAACATTACTATTAATAATGAAATAATAATTTTAGATTAACTATCATCGGTTGCAAGGAGCAGATGAAATTTTCAAGTGTATCTAAACCTTCCACCAGAATATGCAAATACATACTTTTCTTTTAAATGCACAGAGAATCTCCTCACTGTCATTTTTTAAATATTGGAATATTTTTATTGTCATTTACTTGAAATTTTAACGATGTCTTTTTTATTTGTGATGTGCAATGGCACAGGAGAGTAAGAAATCAAGATGGAAGATGCTATAAAAAAGATGAGGAAGAAGGGGTTCTTACTTGCACAAGTGTGAGCACAGTACTTCTGTTCTTTAAAACAGCTCCTTTTTCAAGTTTCCATGAAAAAAAAGATATTTCTGCTTTACGGAATCAACTGATAACATGACTCTTACAGTAATCATATTGCAATTAACACGATGAGGTTGCAACAAGTATGCTTCTAACCGGTTAAATTATTATCTTAGTATGTTCTAAGCACAGAAGAATGGTTAAAAATACAACCATCGATCATACAAGAAAAATCTTACAAAAAAGCAAATGTAAAATTAAATATTTTATATCTGTTGTAAAATGAACAGCTGCTTTCATCTACCAAGTTATTTTCATCCCTGGAAAATTGACCACGATGACTGTCAGTTTGCCTCACTAATCACTATGCATTTTACAGTCTTAAAAAGCTAACGCTGTATTGCTTATACCAGCAGTCCGCGACCTCTGTGGTGGTGGTGGGGAGAGAGGGAAACCAGGCGGCAGGCCGGCACATACATTCAGCTCAACTTGTGCAAGAGGCAGGCGGGCGCACACACGCATGCACAACTTGACTTGCATAAGTTGAGCTGCACATCTATATGCATGTGTGCCAGCTCACCACTCATGCATGCTGGTCCACCATTTGCATAGTCCGGTTGTAAATAGGCCATGGCCCAATATTGGGATGTGACCCTAGCACTGGGGACTCCTGGCTTATACACTGCACCATATAACCTGCAAAACAAGTCAACACATTGTCTTTTAATTATGATATCCTGAGAAAGTAATACCAGAAAGGCTGCATGTATAGAGAGATTCTATGTTTCTCATTAAGAATTATTAAGACCTCACTATACCTTTCTTTCTGAAAAGATAAAAACTGCAAAATCATCTTCACATGCTATATCTTGAAATATGTTTTATTAAAGGTAATGTGATTTTTTTTTAAGACACTTTATTCCACGGACACTTTTCTTCCCTTGATGACCACACGGAACTAAAACTGTTCCTAAGAAGAATCTCTGCTTTTCTCATGTTTTTATTAGATGTTTGTTGCTGCCCAGCCTATCAAGAAAATCTGCCAATCATTTTTTCTTTTCTTGTTCTATTGATTTATTCCTTTCTTCAATTTTCTGAACTATGGGTTATCTGAGCCCATAGTGGGCCCATTAAACTTTAATTTTGCATTTAGATTTGCCATCACTTAAGGAGTTATTTTTCTGCTTTACCAAAGTACATAGCATGACATTATTTTATGATAGCCCAACAGGGTCCCTTTTTAACCTTATGGAATCTTGTCCCCACATTTCATATTGACTCTAAAATAAACTCAACTAAGCGTGGGGAAACATGTAAACAGTACCATTTATTTTCACAGTGAAATATACACATGGCAACTGCCTAGACTTTTGTTAGCTAGGGAAATCCCCACAAGAAGTTCCAATACATCAAATAAAAGGAAAATCTCAATCAAGTTGAACTCAGCTCATGATTTTCTTGGAATTATAGTTCACCAATGATCCCTTCTATAAAATATTTCAACCTGAGTCTAGCCCAGAGTGTCCAACTTTGGCAACTTTAAGACTTAAGGACTTCAGCTCCCAGCCAGCATGATCTAGTCTATAGTCCTCTACTTTCAAATAGTCTCTTATCCAAATAGCGTTTTAAAACTGGTCAGGTTAGCAAGAGTGCTGCATCCTATTTGATAATGCAACAACTTCAAGAGTAATTGTACCAACTTCACTGAGTTATTGATGGTACCTGAGGATAATTAACAATTATAGGTCTGGAGATATTTATTTAAAATTGAATGAGCAAAGTTGCTTATATAATAAAAATATAGCAGTAAAAACAGCACATATAAAAAATTAAAATATAGCACCTTATACCCAAATGGCTCTTTAATAATTGTTCAGAATATTGAAAAATTATGTTTTACGATCTATTATTCTACTTCAGATTAGATTGGGACTAATTAACATGACATCTTGCAGTTTTGTTTCAGCTCTACCGTTTAACTTTAAATTGAATATTTATAATACTTTGTCACAATGGAAAATGACCCATGGATAATTGAGACAGGGCATGTAAATATGCTTCTAAAATAGATGTTGAGTTTTGCGGGGGGAAAGTGCTTTTGGCTTACCTATTTTGGTTTATAAACCATGGGCTATCATATGAACCCAGTCAACTATAACTCAACAAACCAAAGTATATGAATATACAAACCCAAACAAGATTTCAGTTGCATGGCAAACTGCACGAGAACTTACCATTGTTGTGCCTAGCCAGTCATCTCATAGATTGTCAAAATAGCAACACAAAATCTGGAGGGCTAATTGTCCCCAGGGAAGAAAATAGAAGGAAATAGGAAGAAAGAAGAAAGAAAGAAGTTTGAGGTACTTTGTAAAGGAGACTGCCATTAATTAATACCATTGATGAACCAACATGACTTATTTATATAAACCAAAGTTTTATAAGATTGAGCCTTATAATGTTTGCATAAAGTATCACATTATTAAGCTTTCCTAAGAAGCTACATCTTAAAGATATCAAAGTAATTGTAACAGTAAAAACTATGGAGATAGTGTTTGAATTTGCAAAATTTTCAAACTTTAGCACATTTCTATATTTAATGGTCGCAGTTGTATTACCATCAAATTTTAGAATATTTTTATTTTTTCAAAATCATACATATACAAGAAAATATGACACAGTTTAGAATAAAATCCAGTACATTATGATGGGAATATAAATGTGAGTGCCTTTCAGAATTAATATGTAATTAACAGCTACAATCTATTTGGTTTTTCCAAAAAAAAGGGTGCTAAGGCATGACCCCAAAACAAGGAAAAACAGGAAAGAAACAGATTATTTTGATAAGTGGGCTAAGAAAGCTTATTTTATGATCCCTATTTTATAAGAAAAAATGAAGTTTTCTGCAATTTTACTCAACAACTGATGATATTAGCTATCACTTTAATTGGTTCATCCAAAACAGGCATATAAAAAGGCAAAGGAATGAAATGAGTTTTTGCTCTCTTGTGGAGGACACGTTTAGCTGAAATTCTGATCTTTTCAAAACAACAATATATGAAGTTCTCAATAACTGTATTTTCTCTTTTCAAATAAAAAAGGACAAATATAAATTACAGCATAATCTTTATTATTTCCTATACACACGGAAGTCATGGCATCTTCCTCTAATCAGGGGCTAATTCTTAAGTACATTTTGTTGTGTTTTCTTTCTCCTCTGATCCATAAAGGAATAAAAAAAGGTGGCAAACAAGTTTTCCTAAAAAAAAAAAAGTCTGTAGTAAGCAGTTCTCAAAATATCTCTCTATCCTGGTAAATCTTTTAAATAAGTTTAGTTGAACAGAATTGGAAAACAGACTACAGATGCATTGCCAACAAGGTGGTGTTTCTTTTACTAAAATTAGGCATTTGATTAAAAAGAAATAAGAACTTTCTCATAAGTTTAGCAAAGCCTCCCCAACTTTCTAATATTGTGACCAGGATCTACAGGGATAGTCATTAAGTATTTCTCTATATCCAGGATCTTAACTTTTCTGTTGAGGCTGGATCTAGCCCATTAACTCAATTTGACTCAATAGACTTCTATAAATGTTCTTTTATTCATATAGAACATGAT
>JANHFO010004956.1:3744-15801 GCA_032468095.1 Pareas carinatus
ATTAAATTGTTTTAATTAGTTTTTAATTTTTGTCTACTCTGTTTTTGTATGTTTTTAATGGCTGTACACCGCTATGAGTCCTTCGGGAGTAGGGCAGCATATAAATTCAATAAATAAATAAATAAATATTGTTCCATGGTAGAAATTGTGCTTCTCCATACAACCTACTTCTGTTTCATTTTAATTACCTCTTCCTATGGTCAAATGGGAAGTCTGAACAAAATATAACTTCACATGGATTTCTGTAAGTTCTCAGGATTTGATGAAAAGCACAATGCAAAGCCTGTTTATTTTTTTCCCCTGGTTTATTAACACTAAGCAAAACAAACAACATCCCCAAGCTTAACTTAGCAAGAATTATTTACAACTTGATAATTTCACTCCATTATCCCCTCCTTCCTCTGCCCATCTGGGAGAATTGGATTGATTTTTAAAATAGAACTTTTTCTTTATTGAACTTCCTATAGCTTAAGTGTTCCAGTGGCATACAGTATATATGTACCCCGTAAGATTAGTATAAAATGGATGTGTACTGCTCTATTTCTAAAGATCCTCCTTCTATTTTAGAGTTAAGAATAGGACAAAAGAAACTCTTTTTAATCATTCTTAAAGCTCATTTGGCCTAATCATTAAGTCATAGAACATGATCTGTTCCTTCTTTGTCTTCTATCACCCACTCTCCTGGGTAGATTGAGTCCTATTGGTCAGTATTTCTATTCAGTATTTTTCTCTGGATCATGCCGTAGTCTACCCTCAGAGTCTTCCCTTGGTTTCCCTTTGAACAGAATAATACTGCACGGTCTTTGTCAGGTTGACCAGTCATGGTGCTGTTGTTCATTATAGGTTGCAGTTATCACTTTCAATCAGTGGTTTCATTTTACTTTCCAGAATTTTTCTGGTTTTAAAGACTCTGCTCTTTTTCTTTTGGTCAACTCAACAGCTCCTATTTCTGTCACCTAATCTTCCTTTGAGAAACTAACTCAATCAATTTCTACTTCTGGTTTGGCAGCTTGCTGAAACAAACAGTTGTTAGCAATGGACACATGACAGAATGCTAAGAAGTTATGGACAATAGGGTTTTAGGACACCACCCTACCCCATTCTGTCTATGTTGGTACTGGTCCCAATCACATCAATGTACTTTTTAGAAATGTATTGAAGAGAAAAATAAGGTCCCCTCTCTCTTTTTTTTGTAGAGGCTGACATAATTTAGGAGATGGCCACTTCCCAATTGACAGAATATGAAGATGACGAGAATTCAATAAAACACCTCTAAAGCAAAAGGAACAGTTAATTTACAATTAATTTTAACAGTAAAATAATTTATAAGATAATTAAATAAGGAGGCATTTATGGGCTAGGCAGTGAAGGTGCATTCTTGCCATTATTAGGTTGCAAAAAAACTTTTTTTCAGAATTAGCTTTTAATTAAACATCTAAAGATTTCAACTGTTTAATTAAAACACAAGTCTAGTATCCATTAAAACTTCATAGCCTGTAACTTATGAACTGGAGAGATTTTGATTCATTTCCTTTTTCTAGTTCTTTGCTCTTCCAGCAAACAGAGTATGTTTACTGCCTTGATACACAGTACAACACTCCACCTTTATATTCATCAACATAACATTATTAACAAGGATCAATGCAGACTGGAACTAAGTTTGGATATACCTTTGCCCGATTTGAAAAAAAAATCACCCTGAAGCAAATTCATTTTGAAGAATGACCCAGTAAGCAACTTGTTATAATGTTGACATTCTAACATCTAAAGACATGATTTTTTAAAAAAATGGGAAAACTGACAGAAATTAGCTAGTGGCTAAAACACTGTAGATTGTCCCTATGCCCAACTGTTAAAATAAATCCCAGAATATAAGTATTCTAGTTACTATGTAACAAAAATTAAAAATTATATTATTATTATTATTTGAATGACTATTATTCCATCAATGACTCTATAGTCATTGATAGAATAACTCATCAGTATATCCTAATAGGCTACAAAATCTGAGAGCATTTAACTTATTTTACTTCGCAAAAAAATGGATAAGTTCTATTATTTGCAAAACAAGAGCTATCCAAACTTAAATAATATTCACAAACCATACGATATTTTAAATACACATTTATATTTATTATTTAGTATTTCACTTCATCAGATATAATGTTGTAGATATGCCACTTATGAGCTTACTTGAACAAGCCAACTTTTAGAAACTATAGCAATTCGGCTTTAAGGTGTATGTTTGATTTCATTTTCTATCTTCCAACCATGTGAGTCTAAGTGCAGTATCCTTTGGAAGCTACAGTGTCAACTTAGAGAGGACAAATTATAATTGCACAATCAATGGGTTGTATTGTGCTTCAAGTGTGATTCTGATTTATTAGCCAATTTAGATATCAAATCAAGCATAATAAATGTAACTTAACCATAATCTGATAAATCTGTAGTAAGCCATATTGTAGGACAAGAAACCTGTACTGCACAGAATGCAAGTAACATTTATGCTAATTTCACATGATTCTCAATCTAATTCAAAAATCCTTTTGGGAGAGAGATATATAAGTGACATAAATGGATACATTATATAGAGATGAATAATGCATACTATTCTTTGTATCTATATAAGCATATTGTTTTGATTGTATAAAAAAAACCCAAATGCATCTTATCCAATACTTTAAATAAAAATTGCCAATTCAAACGATCAAATACTTTCTCCGCATTTTTGATGGTGTCACCGATGCAACAGGCATGAGTTTGGGCAGACTGTGGGAAGCTGTGAGGGACAGAGAAGCCTGGCGGGCTATGGTCCATGGGGTCGCAAAGAGTTGAACACGACTTAGCAACTGAACAACAACAACAACAAAGCATATTTTACTTATGTGGTTTGTAAAATGAAATGCAGCTTTCCTTGATAACACATTTCACTTCAGTCTCCGGATGACATAGTTTTAGAAGTTTTGGAAAGGTGGGGGAGAGAAAGAAAGACAACATACTTTTTTGATGTAATTTTCCAATATCATTAATGCATAGAATTCAAGATTAATAATACATGATAGTTTATATTATGTATTAAATAAAATAACCAAATACAATAATCAATAATGCATATGCATCTAGATTCTTTTGACAACATTTAAACAGAACTTGGTAGCTAATTGCAAAGGTTTAGCCTGAAACTATAAACTCATTCTTGCACTAAAATATTTATCAAGAAGATTTCTTGATTTTTGGTAACTTAAGAACAGAAGTATCCCCTTTTTTGCCAGCCTGAACTGAGGCATTTTCTGGAAGCATCCCACAGAAAGAGAAGTCATCAATTATCTTCTCCTCCTGATTGTCTTCTAGATTTCAAATTGGGCAGGTCTCACATTGTGATCCCCAATGATTACCTCTACACATAGGTAAGTGGCTAGGAGTTTTTCATGCTGACATCCTGGCTTTGGAATGCCCTTCTTAAGAAGAGTTGACAGCTTCTATAATGAAAGCAGATTTGGTGTCATATTTAACATATGCAAACTCAGTTTAAATTGGCTTTAGATTATTTCCTTCTTTCCTAGCTGAATGAGTGCTATGTCTCAGCTGTCATAATTGCATTTTCATGCCATGCATGGATTATGAAGATTGAATAGTTGTCACTGGTGCCAGAATGAGAGAATACAATGCTGTTACCCACAGATTATTTTTATTGTATTATTACTGTATTATTGTTATTCTTGCTTTTTATTCTATGCCAGTTTGAGCCCTATTGTGAAATAGTATTTAAATTATATTTTAAAAAACAAGTACATCCTATTGTATTTCTTCATGTGATATCATGTATACCTCTACAGATGAAGGACTGATTCAGAAGTAGGTAAGAGGGAAAATGAAATGAAGATCCTTTCTGGTGGATAGAAGTAGGTATTCTGTGATCCTTCAAACCTTGCTGAATTCATATCTCCTGGAGGCCCTAATCAGTATAGTTACTGTGGGATTACTGAGAATTATATTCAGTCATTTCTGGAGATCTACAGAATATAATTCCTTTCCTCAATTCTGAGGCTAAGTGTCAGAATTAAGGAGAACTGGAAAAATGTCATTTCTACTGAAAACCCACAAGCCTTTCAGAAATCTCATCTCATACTGTCACATTACTTATTGGGATAAACATTGCAAGAATTCAAGTGTGCTGGGCAGAGAGACATTGCATTTATTATCATCTTTCTGGCTGTCTAGATGCAAGCACAGATATTGCATTGTATCAAAGTCAACAGAAAGTGGGCATTCAGAGATATAGTTCATTGCCTTTTGGTCTGCCACCAGCAAAGCAACAGCACAGAGGCTATTTATCGTCGCAAGGCCCAAAATAAGTGCAGCATTATTGTGATATTATTTCCTAGTCAGCTGCTTTTTGATATACCAAGCACGTCCAAGAAATCCTATCAGGACAAATTATAAGTGATGAAAAACCAATTAGTGTGCTGTACCAACCAGTACAAGTGAGGCCACAGAATAAACCAGAACTATATTATTCATTGCTATATAAAAAGATTGTACAAGGAGGACCTTAAATGATTTAAAATATCATTTGGATACTCAAATGCATGGATCAGAACCTCTTAAAATCATCAAGTAAAAGAAATAAAAAGGCAATAAAGAAATGATGACTTTTCTTATTTTTTATTCTGCTAGAAACCAAACTTGATGTCTGCCAACTATAAGGAATTCAAATTTTGCATTATCAATTAGTAGGATTCTAATTATTGATCAGAATATTTTCAATTTTGGCTCTTGTTTCATAAGTATACCTGGAGAAGTACTGGGATATACTCAGATTTCTTAATCTAAATTATTTGTATATCTGTTTGGTTTTTCCTGGCACAATAGTCTGGAAGGAAAGAAAGGAAATGGATTTGATTCACAACATGTTGGATACTATTGTATAGCTACTGTTAGATACTGGGGGAGATGGGTGGTTAAGAAATACTAAACAAACAAGCAAGCAAGTATAATATTTGGGATGGACAGTAACAAGTTACAAAAAAGTAATCCGAACAAGATGTAGACAGTTAGTTAAGTAGCTTAGCACCACAGGAGTAAGTGTCTAGCAAGCGAAGACTAATTACAAAAGAAGAGATTACCAAAATGAGAAGCATAATGAGTTTATACTATTTATCATTCTTGCTAAAGTCTGTAAGTACTATTAATATAATTAAACACATAATTGTCTTTGTATACTTAGCATAGAAAAGCTGAGAGGTCAACCAATAGAACAGAAAAAAAAGGTGGGAGAGTAATATGACTTCAAAAAAGAAATTACACAAATTTAGTTCTCACCTAATGATTGGTTGAGCCAATGCTAGAATAGAGTATCAAGCATTTCTATTCAGAATGGAATGAGAACTACAATTTTCATTGATTTAATAAACTGTTGTCTTTATTTAAAAGCAGTATGTTCTAAGAAGTCATAAGAAATATATCAACCTGGGATTGTTTTACATAAAGAAATCACTTTTACTATATTAGGAAATATTATACTAAAGGAATTAACTGATTTAACCCATATTTGTACATTTCCATTGTAGTTTTTTGGAAGCTTTCTAAACAAAAGGATTGGAAAATCTGAGGTTGCCCTCTTAATTAATTATAGCATCAGTGGAGCCTGTTAGATCAAAAACATGTAAATCCTGTGGATTTCATGTTTATGCATCCCAAAAAGTCCATAGGTCACCAATGAAAATGAAAATACTGTACCTATTTATGAACCCACAATTAAGAATATTTTTTTATGATTTTGTGAGGACTATAATTGGGATGGGTATGAATGAGTAAAAAGCAATTCTTTGTTATAGTCAAGGAACAAAAAAAATTCAATTTAAAAATTAGAAGTATAAAAGTGAAGCAAAACTTAATAGTAAGTTATAAGACATGCTCACAATAAAACAACAAAAGTAACAGGAAAATAAATTGGCAGGTTTTACAAGCAGTAAAATTTAGCAATGTTTAAGGAGACAGTGACATTTTGGCTGGCCAATAAACAGTGAAAATAAAATGAATTTGATTGGCTTGGTAACTTACTAAAACAAGTTATAAAGCATGGAAGGACACTCTTTTTAAAAAAAACAAAGTATAAAAAGAAGTGAGTTGTTGAGTTAGTTTGATCTAGTGACTAAATCACGGTGGCTAGAAAGCAGGAGACCATGAGTTTGATTCCTGCTTGATATGAAAGCTGACTATATTACCTTAGGCCAATAATTCTCTCTCACTCAACTCTCACAGAGTTGTTGTGGATAAAATAGGAGAAGGAGAAACGTTGATATGTTCACTGTCTTGGATTATTTGTAAAATAATAAAGATGAGAGACAGACAAGACAGATGTGGCTCATATTATGCATAGACATGTAGAAGCTGGACTGCATATAGCATGTTCTTAAATTTCTCTTCCAATAGAGTTGGAGGTAACATTGAAAGATACTACTGGAAAGGCTATTTTACATTTTGCAATCATTGTTTGATTAAAATATCTAGCTGAGCTGATATTATAAAGCTGTTACCCTAAAAAAATGCATCTCTTGGAAAGTAGAAGTGATCTAACTTTTTATGTCAGCTGTTTTAATGCTAGCATAGCCTTATCAAAGCTAAACACTAAAGAAATTTCCTGAGATAAATTGCAATAATACAATTTACCTTTTGGAAAGATTTGCTTGATCGGATTATTTATTTATTAAATTCATATATGATAAAACATTTATCAGCTAATGTCACTGGAAGTAGTACTAAGGGAAAAATACATTTAATAATAAGTCAAAGATGTTTAACCATATTCCCATCTGCCACCTTAGTAATGCCAATTTCTTGGGAACACCACTGTACACTGGGAAGAAATTCCGATTAAATTTCAAGTTACAGTTTGTAGATATGCAGAACTGACAACAATTCAAGCTGTACATCATAAATGAGTTGTGCTTTGGCTTCAGGAGGAATAACTATATTGCTGTAAAGATAAATAATAAACAGCCAGAATGACAGAAACACTGAATGGCTCATGCCAATTATGTAATACATTATTCAAATAAGTTTATTGTGCATTGAAGGTTTAAAATAGTTTAGCACTGGGTGTATTAAAGACGTAAAATAAAATATGTCATAATAAACAGATCTCAAAGTATTAAGTGAAAATAAAGGGGGTGTCAAAGAACATGTACAATAAACAAAACATTATCTTTCAAGTATAACATACACTTCTATACTTTACAATTACCAACCATGAAGTATCAGAAAGAGCTTCCCTGATTGGCAAAACCTTGCTTGTTATAAGAAGTGAAATACATCATATAAAACTGTATTAGATCTGAAAAATGTACTATGTTGGGGAAATAAATGACAAAATAGGTCACCAATGTCAGCAGGAAGATTAAAAATAAACTTGATGGGAAGATGTTCAAAAAGGATTATAATAATATACAATATGTTCTCTCTGTGTATATGTGCCTTTGAGTCAGTCTTGATTTCTGCTGCCTGGACAGGTTCCTTCAATTTTCATGGCAAGATTTCAGAAATGGTTTGTCATTGCCTACTTCAAAGGGCTGAGATAAAGTGACTGGTTCCAAGTCATCAAGTGGCTTTTTACCTCTGGTGAGACTAGAACCCATATATCGCCATCTTTCTATCCTTATATCTTAACCAATGCTGAGACTACACTACCTTGTTTCCCTGAAAATAAGATTTAACTGGAAAATAAGCCCTAGGGTGATTTTTTGGGATGCTTGTAATATTAGCCCGACCCCCAAAATAAGCCCCAGTTAAGATCATCAGCTGGACTACATTTAGTACCATATTTTCCCCAAAATAAGACCTAACTGGAAAATAAGTCCTCATCTATCTTTTGGAACAAAAATTAATATAAGACCCGGTCTTATTTTCAGGGAAACATGATATATATTAGAAACCATAAATGTAAATATTAAAATCTTGAAAGCTTTTCTCTCCACCCATGTTTTTCTGTCACCACCACTTCTCTCATCTCCAGAATCCTCTTCTATCCACAATAATTTGCTTTCTCTTTCCTTCTAAAGATTTAGAGCTCCTGAATATTATTCCCTTTTGCCTGATAAGTATATGAATATCTATTTTGAGCCTTTCAAAGCTATTAATCCAATGCCCTCTTTGGAATAAAGTGAGGGACAGTGGCACAACTAGTTCATCTCAAAACTAACATTCAACTGTATATAGTACCTTGAGATTCCCCCTAGCTTTCTGCATCCAATTTTGGACTTTTTATAGGATCTGAATCTATCTATCTGTGAGCTTCTCAGCGCTTTAACAATGGACATACTTCTTTTTACAAGTCAAGATCTTGAATGGAAAGAAATGAAATGAAACCAAGAAAGACAGTCACTAATATGTAGAAGAAAAACTGAATCAGACAGGCAAAATTACAGATTGTAGCAGAAATTGAAAGAAAGACAGAGGAAGAGGGAATGGGAAAGGTTTATTAGGTAAGTTTGGTGCAAACGTTTCAGATTCAATCTCCAAAAGTTGTTTGGAAGATTGCTGCTTCTATCTGCCACACTTACAACATTTAAACACATAAAGCACTTGCACGTTTTCCTAGGGAAGGGTATGACTGCTTTAAAGTGTTGCAAACAGATGTTACATTCACATTTATACACTAGCCAAAGCACTTTTTAGATATTAAAAGGACAATTATATGACCCCAATATTTGTGTTGTTCAAAACTATATAAACCTCAACATCACCATGTAGAAGCAACTATTCTGTTCATCATATATTCCTTGATATTTAAATCCCTCAAACAGATTCCTTTTAATAAATATTTTTGTTTGAAAATGTGCTACCAAGCTCCTCCTAATTTTTTGCTACCACAGAATAACATAGCTTTCAGCCTACTAAGTCCTTCTTTGTATTAACTATCTTGTAATATAATAGCTTGACATGTACTTACTTTTTTTAAGCTGCTAGAAATAAAATATATTTATTTCTAAGTATACTTTTAAAAATGAGGTATAACTCTGAAAGAATAATACATATCTTCCCAAATTGATCAGAAATTACAGAAATATTCATACAAATGCTTTATCTAAAGTGGTAAATATGGTATGTGAATATTTTGGAGGGGACAAAATCCCTTCCAGAAGAACTGCGAAGGATCCTTAGCGATAAAGAATGCCTAATAATGCAATAACACAGCTCATAAGAACTTCATAGCTATTTTCCTAAAACTATCATTGTATATAAGGAGCAGTTCTATTAATAATAATGCAATTTAATGCCTTTGTAATAAGCTTATACAATTGACTTTACAGACAAACAGCATGTTAAAATCAATGGTTTCTTGTATTTAGAGAAAAACTATTAACATAAATCTCCAGTGGACAACATCTATTTTATTCATACTTCTTTAGTACCGAATCCATGTTCATGATATACCAGATAAGGTTCCTACAACACCCGGCTTAACTTCCAGGATTTTCATCTTGAATTTACAGTCATCTAAAAAAAGAATAGGTATGTGTGAATATGGTGGAATGTAGTCTGAATTCCCATGAAGGAGGGGCTGCATTCCAGAAGAGCAAGAGACAGCAAAGTTTAGATAGTTTGGTTGGGAGGAAGAGACATAAGACAGTTCCTCCCTAGAAGTTCTAAGAGTATTTGTTTGTTGATGCTACCGGTAGTAGTTTGTTTTAGTTTAGTAAGATTTCTGCTTATAGGTGAGGAACAATAAAGGAAACTACTTTGGAATAACTCAGTGGATCTTTCTTCTTGGTTCGGAGCTTGACAGTATATAATGTGTATGTGTGATACTATATAGTAGGGTAATATAATGCCCTACCCAATGTCTGTCTGTGCCTGTGTGTGTGCGCGCACACGCAAGTGTATCTACATGTGCCTTCAAGTCAGTGTTGATCCCCGAAGGCTGTCTGGACTGGTCCTTGCAGTTTTCTTGGCAAGAATTTTCAGAAGAGATTTGCCATTGCCTCCTTTCTAGGGCTGAGAGTCTGGCCTCAAGACCAAATTGCTGGTTTAGGACTAGAGCTCACAGTTTCCCAGTTTCTAGCCTGGCGCCTTAATCACAAGTCCAACTGACTCTCATATAATATAGTATAGTATAAACATACTGTTTCCATACGATCATGCTCTCTTGGTTGCCTTTTCACCTAATCCTGACATGAAAAATTGACGTTAGTGTAAAATAGTTTTGACAATTTTTAGACCACCCCCCTCCATGAATAATAAAAATGGAAAAACAAAAACATTTGTTTAGTATCAATATTGTATGTTGAGTAACACAGTAGAAGCTGATAGACCTACAGTATCTTAAATCCTCAGTTTTGCTAGCAGAGGGTTTAGGGTTTGCCCATGTGCTGTAAGTCTGCAGAAAGATGGAACTGAATCTACACAGGAATATCTACCATCAGAACAATTCTTGCTGGTATTCCAAACATGCAGGCCTGAAGACAGGACATTTTAGAGACAGGTGGCATCTGTGTACCAATGTGTACAGCAAGCAGTGAATTCAAAACTATATCAATCATTTAAAAATAACCAGGACTGAGCCAATCTGACATACCAAATTGAAACTGTCAGAGTAAAATTTCACTATTTCTTTTCACAATTTTGAAAGGGGAAGGAGGGAGGGACAGGCATCTAAAGTATTTGGAAAACCAAAACCACTCTATATTCATATCCTGAAAAGTATGGATAAAAGATTGACTACTGTACAAATTCTTTCTCTTTCTCACACATTTATTTTACTGATGTGTCACTGTTCTTGCACAGGAATTCAGAATGATGAACAAAAAACTCCACTTACGATTTTAGCTAAACTCAACAATACAGGAGCCTGTTCAGAAAATGTGCAGAATTGGGCCATTGCTACAAAAAGACCCTGTCTCCAATTTTCACAGTGAAAACTGCACTGAATAGGGATATCACCACCCTGAACCTCTTTAAAATCAGTTCTACAGAGGAAGGATGACTTGCTATTTTCTTGGATCATAAGTCAATTAATTGAACAAATACAAGCTTAAATTGGTCTGGAACTCAAGGCTAGCCAGCACAAGAAATTTACAGGTCACATTGATCCCTCTTAGCTGCCCCATTTAAAACTAGAAGTTGGATAATAATTACTATGTTATTAACAGCATTATGAAATGGCGAAATGCACTATATGACCTTTTCCTGATACAGAAACAAAGTAATGAAGCAAAGTTTAATTCAATTTCCACTCCAAGGAAGATATTTTTTTATATTCTATTTTCTGGAAATGCAAAAATATGTCTTCGTATAATAACAAGTCCTAGATCTATTTCATATGCTGCTCCTTCCCACTTCAGTAGGACATTTGAATAGCCTCTCTCCCACTTGAATTCGTGGGAGGGAAAAGGTCATGTATTAATCATTCTATTGTACCAACGATGGTTCTAGTCATTGTTAGAGAAAGCTTGCATTATTATTCCTTTCTGATCTTTAGCCAACTGAAGAAGGCAAAATAAGGACTTTGGACAAACCAAATATTTTTTTTCAAACTCAATAATTCCTTGATTGTTCCTTGCCAGGGAAAGGAAAACCTGTAAATTAAATGTTAGATAAAGGGTTCAGAATTTTGAAGTCTAAGTAAGTTTCAAAAAGTTTTACAGAATCTAGAACATGATTTGGCAAACTTCAGCCTCTAGGTCAAATCCTATCTGCCTGCTTTTATATGACTCATAACCTAATATACAGGCAGCAGATCATCAGGTCTGAACCTCAGCCAAGTTCTTGGGGCAAGAGGTGGGGCATTCTGAATGCTGGTGGCAGCCTATCACCAGCCTCCTTGCTGATGGGTTGACTCTATCCAATGGCTACTATGTTCCTTGAGGGTGGAACTTGGTCCTTTATAGAAAACATTTGTCAAGCCCTGATCGAGTGCAGTGATTTTCAAACATTTTGGACTCAATACCCTTTTACAATAATTTTAACAATTATTATGTACCTCCAAAGAGCTTTGGTTTACGTGAGCTATACTGTATCTATCAATGTTTACTGTATCACAAATTAAAACTGAAAAAT
>JANHFO010004956.1:67700-78380 GCA_032468095.1 Pareas carinatus
CCCACCCCCTTTCTCTACACCCCACTCAATCAGGTAAGGAGCTGCCCGGGGGGAGTGTTAGTTTGGGGTGGGGGTGAGCAATCTACCGTGTTTCCTGGAAAATAAGGCATCCCCGAAAATAATATTTTCGAGGTCTTATTTTCGGGTGATGCCTTATTTTCCTCCGAGAGGCAAAAATGTAGGTAGGTCTTATTTTCAGAGTAGGTCTTATTTTCGGGGAAACATGGTAAGAAGAGGAAAGAAACAGGAAGATGAACCTTTGCAGGAGAAAATGATGTTAGTGCATTCAGGGAGAGAGATTAAGGTAGAATTTGGGAAGTTGTACAAACTAAGAAGAGGAAAGAAACAGAAAGATGTACCTGTAGTGTTGGCAGTAATATTGGGCCTGGCCCAAATGGATCAGCTCCTTAGGCAGTTGCGATCAGAGAACTCCTCTTTAAAAGGAGACTTTGAGCAACTCAAAAATAACCACCATGTTTTGCAGGCTGATTATCAGCTGTAAAAGAGTCAAATGGTGGAACCAATAGAGACCTTGGGTCCAATTGAAGGATAGTTTAGGAAGGGAAGAAGAATGGCCACAAAAGCATGCTGTGCAAGAATTAAAAATTGAAGCTTTAAAGGACCGTGTGCAGGTTGTGGAGAATGTAGTACGGTTGTGGAGCTGCGCAAACAAATAAGGCAGCAATCTTACCAAATTGCCTGCTTAGCAGGCACGGATTTTGATGAAATATCAGACTTTTTCTCTAATGAGGACCCCCCCCCTTTTGAGAAATTAAGCAATACATTTCCTGAGGATTCAACAGCAGTAGTGGAAACAGAACGTCTCGGAATATTTTCTTTAAATGGAAACAAGTACCAAAATCCTTCCCCCTCTTCCACTTCAGTAAGTTTTTGCCATACAACGGTAGGTAGGTAGGTAGATAGATAGATATAGATAGATTACAAGGGAATCATTGAGTTTGTAATCTGAGTCTATATAACTGGTTTTGCACTGCAACCAAAGAGAGACTTCAACAGATAATTAGGACTGCAAAAAAAATAACTATGAACGTATTCTATGTTTATGATCATAGTTTATCACTTGCAGCTTATATGTACTTTGAGAGCATATGCACCAGAGACAGGTTATTTGTGTGAGTCCAATCACACGTGGCCAATAATGGATTATAAGGTAGGTGGAAACGGACGGACGTACAGAACGGCCGACTTTTTCTCTGTACAGGCAAATCCTTAGCCGACTCCGCGTGATCCATTCAGGAGGGCGGTGAGCCGGAAGTCGACTTCTTTTCCTATTTCCGGTGAGCAATGCGCCTGCGTGGCAGAGGCACGTGAGTAAGGATCGCTGGTGTACCATTATGGTGAGTGCCCGCTTCCTTTTCCCGCTCGGGCGGCTTTTTCGCGCCCTCGCTGCGCGTCCCGCCCCTCCCCTCCCCCTCTACTGCTTTCCTGAGGGAGGGAGAATAGTGGTAAGGGGAGCCCCTCAGCTAGGCCCGTCGACCCTTCCTCGTGTGGTTGAGAGGCCGAGATGATGGGAAGAGGGAAGCGGCGTGGCGGTCGGGACCCGGCCCTTTTCGCGTTTTCTGGCTACTGGGAGGATAATTTGTATTGTTGGCGAGCGAGAAATTGGTCGTGGCTGCCTATGGAAGCCACGTTTCCCAGCTTCTCGTTTTCCCAAGTGCCGGGTTTCTTTCCCCCTCCGACTTAAATCTGCTACCCCATAATGGTAATAATTTGAGGGCGATAAATAAAATCCAAGATGCAGCGCGCTTTCCTTTATAGTCCCCCAAGTCGGGCTAAAGTTGTGAGGAGGGGAGTTTTGTTCGAGTGAGTTTCTTGCCGGGTGAGTACAGCAATGTTTCTGCCTTATTTGAACTACGTAGCATGTGCAATGGCCAAAATGTAAGATGTAGCTTAAGCAATTGCTTCGATGTGCTTTTTTTCTAGTTTAAAAAGGAAACTTGGTTGATCTGCAGACTAAACCCTAAGCATCGCAATTTACTGTGCAGGTTGTTTGTTTTTTTTACTCTCCCACCTCTCCCACCTACAAAATTTTAAGGGGAAAATGGAGCACCATGTGCTTAACTTTAGAATTTAAAACGCCAAGACTCAAAGGATATTACCAGGGGACAAACAACATTAAGAGAAGAAATAGAATGGGAATGACTAAAATGTGTGTCCCTTGAGAAATATTTAATTTTCAGCAAGAAATGCATTTTTTTAAAAAATAAAAGAAGCAAGGGGTGGCTAATCCGCATTCCTCTTATTAATTAGGTAGCCATCTTAGGGGGGATAGTTTAGCCTTTATGAACATGGTATAGATTTCTGTTGCTGATCGATTTATACTTAATATCTTCAGAGGGGGTTTTCTGGTTTTAAAGTATTCCCTACTATAGTGTCATTAATATTCTCTCAATTTTTACTAATATGCATAAACAGCTCAAGAGAAAATTCCTTCCTTTTATTTTTTTCTACCTGTAAAAAATATCTAAAGCACATAGTAATAAAATCTACATTATTACTGTGTCCAGATATTTTTGTACTTATGAATGTTAGCATTTTAAAATTTATAGTTTATTGACAATAATAAATATATGTAATTTGTTGTTTGTACATAAGTTTGGAAGCTGTATTATATATTTGATTGAAACAACTATTTGATGAGTTTTACTATAACATTTTTAAGGGAACACCACAAAAAGATGTCGTGATAAAAAATGATGCTCCACCAACATTACTGTTAGAGAAGCATGCAGACTACATAGCTGCTTATGGGACGAAGAAAGATGATTATGTGAGTGTTCTATTAACATAAATCGTATTTATTTAGCTTTTTATAGAGTATGTAGATCTATATGGAATATAGGAAGGGATTTTCTTGTTTAAAAAATTATTATTTAAATTATTAAATTTTTATCTGCCCATCTACCCAATAAGACAACTTTTATAAAAATTGCAGATGTTTATTTTAGGTCAGTGATGTAATCTGGCATGTATTATCTGACTTCAAAACTGTAGAAGTCTTTTTAGAGTGATACTGAGACCTAAAAAGCCTATTAATTTTAACAGTTTTATGTTAACATGTTATTTTACCTCTGGTTTTTAAATGTTGCTTTGCTTATTTAAAAAAAATGAAATTATCTAATATCCTACCATAGCCATAAGAGTTAATTATATATCCAATGATAGCCAAAATCCAAAGTAATCTGGCAGCACCTTTCCAGGCTAGCAATTTTTTTTTTAAAGGCATAAGCTTTGGAGAACTGCAGCTCACTTTAATCAGTTGCATGGAGTAATTAAGCTGATGTAAGTTTAAATCGGATGAAATGGGGGGTGGGTGCAGATGGAAAGGCGGGATGCAAATAGTATGGGATAGATTATCGTATCGGTGCTTGTCCTGAGTCCTTCGGGAGAAGGGCGGGATATAAATAAAATATTTGACAGTTTTAAGAATGTGTATATTCACAATTGTTTAGTCAATGAATGCATAATTGGGAACTTTTTAGCAATTTCCAAGATATTCTATGTGTAAACTGTTCCATGAATGGAACAACTGATAATGGGTTTCTCTAATCATCTAAGTAAATAGTCATACTCCCATTTATGTTTCTTTACTATTTCTTTAGATACTAGATAAGAAACTAATATAAATGTGACATACTTATTTCAGGAATACTGTATGTCAGAATATTTAAGAATGAGTGGCGTCTATTGGGGATTGACAGTAATGGATCTCATGGGACAGCTTCATCGTATGAACAAAGAAGAAATTCTGGCATTTATCAAATCATGCCAACATGAATGTGGTGGAATAAGTGCCAGCCTAGGCCACGATCCTCATCTTTTATATACATTAAGTGCTGTTCAGGTAAACATACATATTCACTAGTTGCTTATCCATAGTGTTAATGTCTAAGTTAATTGTTTTCTAGGCACAAATATCTGACTTTTTTTTTTTAATGATTTCTTGCACTTATTGAGTTTTCTTTAAATTCAGCATTATTCAGCAATCCTACCCTGTTTCCCCGAAAGTAAGACATCCTCCGAAAATAAGACCTACTTACAGTTTTGGACTTCCGTTCTGGGCGGCCTCGGTGGAAAAATAAGACATCCCCTGAAAATAAGATCTAGCACATCTTTGGGTGCAAAAATTAATATAAGACATTGTCTTTTTTTCGGGAAAACACAGTAGGATGTTTAAAATTAAATGTAAACATTGTAATTCTATCAGTTTTGCTCCACTTTTACAATTTAGACCTGCACTGGTAAATCTGGATATGGCCGATGGGAACATTGATATAACTGGGAAATGAAATCTTTATTGTCATTGTACATGTGTACGAGATTCTTCCTTCATGCACACACACCCTCAAACACATGCAGATGCCACATTGTTACATGGCTGTTTGCTAGGATAAAGATGGAATTACTAATGGGAAAAGGATGATTTTTTTCCCTTTTTTGTTAACATGAGAATTTAAATGCCTAATGGAAGGAGGTGTAAAATTTTATGAAGACTGAATAAGTACTAATGGATGATAAATGTTTATTCAGCTGGCAGATGGCAATTGAATTGAAATATTGAATTATGGTGATTTGTTTTGTGTTTGTTGTTCAAAATAAAAAAAATTTCAAAAAAAATATTAAACTGCTTTGCAACTGGATTGTATTTATGATGGTTGCAGTATCCTGGGTCACTTGACCTCCTTTTGTGACCTTCTAACAAGCAAAGTCAATGGGGGAAGCCACATTCACTTAATAATTGCATTATTAACACCTAACAACTTGCAGTGATTCAGTTAACAGATGCAGCAAGGAAGATTGGTCATAAAATGAAGCAACACTCACTTAACAGCTGTCTTTTACTGTTGATCTGATGTAATAAAATGTGATTAAACTCATGTTTTGGTTTCCTTTTTACTTCCTTCTAAAATTTCACAAGACCAAAAGTTGATGATTATCACAAGCAGGTGACAAAGCAGTTTGGATTTCCAATGCATAATCATATAAGCCTGGAATTAAGGTAAAAGCTCCCCCTGCACATAGGTGCTAGTCATGTCCGACTCTATGTGTGGTGCTCATATCCGTTTCTAAGCAGAAGAGCCAGTGCTGTCCAAAGACGTCCCCATGGTCATGTGGCCAGCATGACTGAACGCCTAAGGCGCAGAGCGTTGGTTACCTTCCCACAGAGCTTGTCCCTATTTTTCTACTTGCATTTTTACATGCTTTCAAACCGCTAGGTTGGCAGATGGGGCAAGTAACTTCTTTATGCAATGCTACACATTTGAACTGAATTTCCAATCAACAAGCTCAGCATATTAGCTGCTGAGCCACGGCACCCAAGAGTTTTTATTATGGGCTCTTTAAAAAAAACCAAACAGCCATTTAACTTGAAGGCAACCATTCATGAAATATAGTTACTTTTCAAGTACAGAAAACCACCCAATTTCTTCTTTAGAGCCCAACAAAGGAACGTATTTCTCATGTTTTAAAAACCTTTTGTAAAACCTGTGCTGGAGAAAACTATGTTCTAGGACAGTCCCAGCTGCAACTTTTCTCCCTTTTGCTGAAACAGCTAGTTACTATTCTCTCCAAAGCTCCTAAGTAGAGTTGAATTATCATCTGTGCTTTCCCCTAAATTACTTCTGAATTTAAAAGATGCTCCTAAACATGGGAGGCTCAAGCAAGCTGTAATAAATTCTTTCAACTTTAATTGCTTCAAACTGGTTGCACACATATGCTGAATTTTCTCCTTCCCATAGAGTTGGCTTAGCTTTCGAGAGGGTTGCCTATAAGAATTTAGGACTTGTGTTCAAATAAACTCAGATAACAATTTTTTTAATCAGTTTTGTACTACTGAATTTTTCCTGCTTCGTGCAGTGTAATATAACAAATAGAAAATGTTAATGTGTATATAGAAAAACTTCATTTGGTTTTATAATAAAATAAAACCCAGAGACTAAAAAACTTCTACATCTTTGTTTAAAATACCAGCACAAACATTCTTGTTTAAAGGCATTTTCCTTTTCCTACTTTTTAATTAAGAAATTGAGAGCAAGACTACCAAATTCTAGAGAAAAAAAATTGGCAGCAGCTACCAAGGATTCAAGGAAATTTACTCTTCAGAATGAAGATACATTTTTGTGAGACTAATCATATTCCTACAAGTCAAAATAGGGCGTACTAAATGGGCAACTATTTTATATTCTAAGCAACAATTGTCATACAATTAAGAGAATAGGTGTATATATCAATCTTAATTTGAAATGTTGAAAGGCCCTTAAAAAAAACAGCAAGGCAGTCCTCATTTAGAATACCAATTGTGTAAAATATTGTTTATCTTCTCTAGAAGACCCACCCAAATCCTTTTTAGTAAATTTAACAAGGCAACTCATCTTTGAGAAGGGAGTTTTGCAAAAGGCTTGGTGCTTGAGACGAGTATTTGGGCATCCCAGCTGCAAGACTTTTGCTAAATACCACCTTCCCTTCCCATAAATTAAATAGGTGAATGGCCTCTAACTGGGATTCAAACATCCAGAACAGGTGTAGTAAATTTCTAGAACCTTAATTTGCTTTTAAACTATCTTTGCTTTTAAGTATTCTGCACTTTCCCATTGAATAGCATATTACTTTCGGCATTAACTAAAAAACAGGGCTACCTAAAAAAATGCTCAAGATTTTGTGGTCTAAGAAACCCAAATTCTACACAAAACCGGGATATTAAAAAACATAGTAAATCAGCTTTCAAAAAAATTTGCTTTACCCAGCTAATACAAGATGATGTGTATAGAAAGGACTACTTAGTTGAATTTTTAAAGACCTAGAAGCCTAGACTTTGTTGAATTTTAAAATGACTTAGAAACCCAGCCAGATTTTTTCCACTTTTAACTAAGAAAAATTCCCAGTAATTAAAACGGAGTGTAGGAAACGCTGTGCGAAAGTATTTTCTTGGAAAATAGTTATCGAGGGCTCAGTTCAGAACAAACCGAAATAAACTAATAATTACAAAACAGGCTCCTAAACGCAACAGGAAAATAATAAGCGAGAAGCCCACCAACCACCACCTTTCCTCCCCAAAAATGAAGTGAGCTGGCTCTGCAGAAAGGAAAATATACTTTCGGACTATACCAACTCCAAAATTAAAGGGGGGATTCGAGAGAGACAAGTTTGTTAAATATCTTGAAGAGACTTTTCCGGACAAATCTCCTGACTGCAATTATAAAAACTTATATCTAATAGATTGTAGGTCGTTCCAATCTTGTAGCATATTTTATTTCATGAGCTTGAAAGTTTGACTTTCAAATTGTTCTCTCCGAAGTTTGACGTTCAAGCTGTTCTCCCCCACGCCCTAATTTCTATTTGGAACATTCCAGTCCGGGCAATATTTTCAAAAGATGCAATTGCAGTAAAGAAGCTGCAAATTCTATTAGGGACTCTTAACAGTGGGTGGGTTGCATGCAAAAAAAGAAAGAAAGAGGAAAGATAGCCTAGGTTTTGCCTTGATTTTCTGGAAGTCTGCTAGATTTTGCTGAGTCCATTCTCCGTCGCTTGTGCAATTCTGAAGGGGAAAGTCTGCAATATGCAATGCGAACTCTGCCATAGAAATTCAAAAGAGGGTGGCATTGCAAGGGAGCAAATCTCTGCTGGCGAAATTACCTAGACTTTAACCCACTTGTGTACATTTTTCATTGTATGCAAGTTGTATTCATTGTGTGCAAAGGGTACCATTGCATTTAAGCTCAGTTCCTTTAAATACATTTTTTTGATTTAACAATAAACTTACTTTTTAAAATAATAATAATTGGGCTAAAAAGAATGTTCTGGAAACTTGCTTACCCCGTACTTAGATGTTACTGCCTGTTCATTTGGCCAAAGACTGATACATCAACAAAGTCCCTGCATTTTGTCAACTGAGGTCAAAAAAGTCAAAATGGCAGCCATGACATTGCAGGTGAAATTTTGACTGTTTTTTATGTACGTTATTGAGATACACAATTGAGCCCTCTGAGTTTAAGGGTGGAAGAACCCAACCACCTATTTATTGTTCCAGAAGATTTTTCTTTTAAATTCAGGTTAAATTTAAAATTTTGATTTTTTAAAAATTCCGATTTTGACTAAAATGCTGTTCTTGTCTTCTGCTTTCTACTTTATTTAGTTTTGGTTCCTCCTACTCAAGGTGGCTCATAACATAGTAAAAAAGATAAAAAATACATCAATTCAAAAGAAAACCAACATACACGGATGAAAGGACTGAAATCCACAGTATACTATAGTCTTAATTTTTATGAAATGAAGCATATTTGGTATTTGATACTGGAAAAATTGTCTATGAAGGTACTTCACATTTATGTTGGAAATTTGAACAAGGGGGGACTTTTTATCCTCCTTGGTGGATATGTAAAACTAAAAAAATATGGATTCAAATACACACATTAGTTCAGGAAAGTTTAAATATTAATATACAATTATAGCCAAAGATGTTTTTTGGGACTGACTGACAAAAAGTTTAGGCCCCCCCAATCATGAGGCATTGTTTTTATATATAACAGCAGTGAAACCTTTATATTCTCAAGAGTGGAATGGTTTTAACCAATAGAAAAATGGGTGGTGAAGATGATGGAGCCTCCTGAGATGGCATAACAACAGCCCTGTGAGGTGGGCTGAGCTGAGAGAGAATGAATCAGAATCAGAATTTTCATTTTGCCACACGAGGAATTTGTCTTCAGTGAGCATACTCAATACATACACACATACATAACAAGGATATAATCAAGATACATTCGTAGACAATTTGAATATATAAGCATAATCATGATCATTTGTATATATCGGCATAATCAGTTGTGTATGTAAGCATAAGGTACATTCATAGTCATAAAGTACATAACATTCATCGTGTCATTACGTTATAAAGTATGGACATCATGTCACAAAAACCATTTCATCCTGTCACAAAGACTCAAGTTCACTCAGCCGGCTTTCATACCTAAGGCAGGACTAGAACTCATAGTCTCCTGGTGATTGGTTCAAAGTCACCCATCTGACCTCTGTGCCTAAAGCAGAACTAGAACTCACAGTCTCCTGGTGAATGGCCCAAAGTCACTCAGCCGGCTTTCATGCCTAAGGCAGGACTAGAACTCACTGTCTCCTGGTAATTGGTTTAAAGTCACCCAGCTGACCTCTGTGCCTAAGGCAGAACTAGAGCTCCCAGTCTCCTGGTGAATGGCCCAAAGTCATCCAGTTGGCTTTCATGCCTAAGGTAAGACTTGAACTCACAGTCTCCCAGTTTTTAGCCTGAGTCTTCACAACTAGGCCAAACTGACTCTCTCGTACAAATGGTGTAAAACAGAAAAATATGTGCTAGATCTGTGGTCACCAACCTATGGGCAAGGGCTCACCAGTGGGCTGCGAGAAAAGTTTGGTGGTCCATAGGAAAATCTGGAGAATATTTGAATGTTTTTGTATAGTTGTAAGTTCCTATGTGTGTGTGTGTGTGTCTGTGTCTGTCTCTCTCTCTCTGCCTGTCTCTCATTCTGTCTCTGTGTCTGTCTATCTCTCTGTTTGTCTCTTTTTCTCTCATTCTTTTTCTCTGTCTGTCTGTCTCTCTTTCTCTCTCTCTGTGTCTCTGTCTCATTCTCTCTCTCTCTCTCTGGCAGGAACAAATATCAACTAAAATGTGTAATGCTTAAAGAAACTTCAATTATTTTGTAATAATTAAACTAACTTTAATTTTGCTACAATTAAGCAACCTTTGTTATGATTAAATAAGGAAAAATCCACAAAGGAAAGGATGTGAGAAATCAGGAAAAGGAGGGGAAAGAAATTGGAAAGATCAAAAATATAGAAATGCTTGTTAAAAAGAATGAAACGAAAGAAAGCCTGCAAAGGAAGGAAATGTATGGAAAAGGTTTATCTACCAAGAAAGGGATAGGTTAATGTGAGAATTTGAATATATGGTCATTAAAAAGAATTTAGGTGAAAGGATTTTTTATCGTGTGATCTTATTATGATTTAAAGTAGTGAAATGAAAAATAAAATATTTTCTTTATTCTTGATGACTATCAGCGAAATTAAGGCTAAGGCAAATAGAAAGATTGGTGGTGGTATATAAAATAATATTAATGAAATATTGATTTATAATTGTTGATTTTATGTTAAATAAGATATAAAAATCAGAATTTAAAAATGAAATAGATGTTTTATAGAAGATAAGAAATGAATGAGACTAAAGCAGTAGATAAAATACAGGATTATATGTTTTAGAAATAAATTGATAGATTTATACATATATACTATGTGTTAACTTAAAATGTATATTTTGAATTGAGTTAATTGACTTTAAATGTGTAAAAATTTAACGTGGCTAAATTGTCCATGTTGAAGGGATTGATGTGTGTTTGAAAGTGGAAATGGAAAGTTGGAAAAAAGCAGGAAGAAAGGATGAAAAAGAAAAGGAAGAAGAAGGAGAAGAGTAAGAGGGCATGAGATTAGTTAGAAGAGATAAAGGAAGGTAGTTGGTATAGAAAGTTAAAGTAAGGTTCAAGGTAGAAGAAAGGATGAGCTTGGAGGGATAATAATATAAGAAGAGGATAGGAAGAAACTTTCGCTGGATAAGTATAAAGTAAAGGTTAATTTATTTATTTATTTATTTATTTAGATTTATATACCACCCTTCTCCCGAAG
>JANHFO010004957.1:27235-39894 GCA_032468095.1 Pareas carinatus
AAGCGAATCGCTGCAGTTGTTAAATTGAATCTGGTTCCCCCTATTGATTTTGCTTGTCAGATGGTCGCAAAAGGGTTTCACGTAATCCTGGGACGCTGCAGCCATCATAAATGTGAGTCAGGCATCTGAACGTGTGACTGTGGGGATGCGACAATGGTTTTAAGTGTGAAAAATGGTTATAAGTCACTTTTTTCAGTGCAGTTGTAAGTTTGAGCAGTCACTAAACGGACTGTTGTAAGTTGAGGATTACCTGTATAAATCTAGTGCAGCTGACTGAATAAAGAAGTGGTAGTTAAAACACTGATGTGATACAGAGGAAATTTTGTCTGGGATATTTAACTGTTATTTGACAGATTCCCCATATAAGTGTAGTTGCTGCTTGAATATGGCTCAGATACTATACATGAACTCCACCAGTTGTCCTGATAATTCTGTAAAGCGAGTTTTTTTTTTAAGTAATCATCTTAATTCTGAATTTGGAAACTGCCAATTAAGTCATTAGAAGTAGTTCTCGACTTACAACGGTTCAGTTAGTGACCATTCAAAGTTATAACGGCGCTGTAAAAAGTGACCTATGAAAAGTTTTTCACATCACCATTGCAGCATCCCCATGGTCACAAGATCAAAATTTGGTTGCTTGGCAACCGGCTCATATATATGACTTTTGCGGTGTCCCAGGGTCATGTGATCACCTTTCACGACCTGAAAGTGAATGGAAAAACCAGATTCGCTTAACTGTGTTACAAATTTAACAACTGCAGTGTTTCACTTAACAACTGCGAAAAGAAATGTCGTAAAATAGAACAAAATTCACTTAACTTCATTTAACAACAGACATTTTGGGCTCAGTTGTGGTCGTACGTCGAGGACTACCTGTAGTTTATTGAACACACACCCAGATAGACAACACAGGCTGGCAGCTGTTCAGGATTTCAGCTCTATTCAGGGATTGAACCTGGCATAATCTGCATTTTCTATCAAGGAGTGATCCAGTGTTTCTTTCCTCTCCAGGTCCACACAACAGATTTCCCTGGAAATTATTCAGGATACAATGATGTTTGGAATAAGCAAAAATTTGAAAAGGTGAGGAAGAAGTGATTCTTTCTGTTAAGCAGTTTAAAGTGGAACATTTTCCATTTCCTTGGAACTGTGTTGTTTCTAACTTTTCTTGATAACAGCAGATTAGTGCAAAACACTTTTTCTGAATCTTATTAGCTTGTCTGTAGTTTGGTTCAAGTTGTAGTGTATTTTCAAATGCAGGTATTGCTTGAATGGTTCAATTCCTTGCTGTTTATGAACGATGTGCACAAGCCATTTTCTGGGCTCATCTGACTGAAAAAACTAGGAAGAATGCAAATTGCATAATTGAATATTTATAGAATATTTGTAAAATGCCTGAATGTTTAAGATTGATAATGACAAACTTTTACTTGTATGGTAAGACTTCTTCCTCAACCTGGTGACCTCCAGATGTATTGGATCATACTTTATTAACTACAACTTACACAGTCAATAGATAATGTTCAGTGTACATAGCAGAGTTTGATTTAAAGATGGTTTGAATAGATTTGGTTATAAAAATAGTTGTTGTCTCTTAGTGTTGGTCAGCAAAAAAACTTTTTTTACCAAAAGAGAATGCCTATAGATCTGTTTTTAAACTGTTTCCACAGAATTTCAGAGTAGATATGATCCATATGGATGAAAGTACTTTGGAATTTGACATGGTGGGGATTGATGCAGCCATTGCTAATGCTTTCCGACGGATCTTGCTTGCTGAGGTATTGATTTTTTTACCACAGAAATAAAGTAATGCCAGCAGAGTCATATTGGTATTTTAATGCATAGGCATATCCTTAAAAGTATCACAACATTTGCATTGAGAAGGATTGTCAAAGGCTCTGTTGTGGAAGAGAAATTGTAATACGAAGTCTACGGAACAGCTTTTTAAATGAGGCAGTTTTATTAGACAGTAAACATTGTAAAAGTTTAAAATGCTTTCGTATTGTAGAAAAAGAGCAGGTATTATTATAGATAATGCGTCACTGAATCTTAGAAAACTGTTCTCCAAAATAGCAAGCTCAGTGCTATTATTTATTTATATCCTGCCTTTGATATTTTTATAATTAACTCAAGGTGAGGAGCATACTTAATACACCTTCCTCCTCCTATTTTCCCCAGAATAACAACCCGGTGAGGTGAGTTTGGTTGAGAGAGAGTGACTAGCCCAAAATCATGCAAGCTGGCTTTTGTGCCTAAAGCAGGACTAGAACACACAGTCTCCTGATTTCTAACCTGGTGCCTTAACCGTTATGCCAGACTGGCTATACTATATTACATGTCCATAATATGCATTAACACATGGAGCGGGTATCCCTAGGATCTCATTTATTGTTAAAATTGCCTGTTTCTCGTACTGGACCTTGAAGTAACTTTTCAGAAATAAAGGTGTAACTACTGGTTTGTGAATAAATAATGCAAGGTCATTGGGGAGTCTATAAATCCTTTTTTAAAAAATTCTTAAGACTTGATGGACTTGTTTAGGTCAGAACATTAGCCCATTAAAATTCATAAATTCATAGAAGAGATACTAAGGACAGGTGCTTTGACAAATTGTTACCTAGGTGCCAACCATGGCTGTGGAGAAAGTCTTTGTATACAACAACACCTCCATTGTACAGGATGAAATCCTGGCTCACCGTTTGGGATTGATTCCCATTTGTGCAGATCCTCGTCTCTTTGAGTACAAGAGTGAAGGTAAGATAATGTTGGAGGTGTTTGTCAGGGGATGAAGCTGGCTACTCTTGAGTAGAACTTAAAATGATGTTTGTGTATCTGGCTTTACTTTGTTCTTTCTTGCCCTTTTCAGAAGATGAATGTGATGAAATTAACACACTGCAGTTTCGGTTGAAAATAAAATGCAGTAAGAATCTTCAGGCGGCTAGAGAATCATCTGATCCTAATGAACTTTATAGCAATCATAAAGGTAAATTTCTTGCTTTCAAGTCACTAATTACTACTGTTCTGTGTTTCTGATACAATTATTCTTTTGAAATAATTCCATATCCAGGTCTTCTCAATCTACCAAATCTTTCTCCTTCTTTAACATTAGAATAAAGAACTGTGGGTTTGCAAAATTATTTTTTGTGTGGTTTTGCCTTTCCCTCTCCCCAGTTTGAATATAATTATTAGCCATTCCCTGTTGATTAAGGAGATGTCCTGCTGGATTGGAGCAGCATATAAGACTCTGCAAATAATTGAATAATGCCATAGTTTGTCTGTAGTAGTTGTAAACACAACTTTTTTTTAAAAAAAATCTTCTTATAGTTTACAGCAAACACATGGAATGGGTACCACTAGGATCTCAAGCTGACAACATGAATGCAAATTTCCGACCTGTCCATGGTGACATCCTCATTGCTCTGTTGCGTCCTGGCCAAGAGATCGACGTACTTATGCACTGTGTAAAGGGCATTGGTGAGACAGCTAAAGCTCTGATATAAATTGGCAATTTCATTTTTAAGGGGGAAATGCTCACTTTGAACATGTGACTGATATTTTCGCAATAGATGCTAGATCTCAGTGATGGGGTACTTTTTAGAGAGGGTAAGGCATTGTTGATAACTGTTTGGAATTTGAGTTATCCAGCCAGTTAAGCGGACATTCCCCCCCCTTGTGTTTTCATCTTAAAGACAGAAGAGAGCATGTGAGTTCATATTTTTGGCAAGTAGTTTTTAATGGCATTTGAATATGCTTTCCCATCTCCTTAAATTTTAAAGATTTTTTTAAAATGAAATTTTAAAAATTCAAAAGTTCAAAAATGTTATTCAACATTAAGAATTTATGCACAATTAGTTATTTACATCTTTTATACCATGCTATACTAGCAACAGCACTTAGCATAAATGTGCTGTCGTAAAACGTTCTTTGATAAAAATCTCCTGAGTCCCAGAGTAGGACTGAGTGGATCTCCAACCCAATCAAATCCTATTTCTTGTATAGACCTTTACACGAGAAATGAATGCTTACTGTTTGGACTTTTCTAATTGCTTGAGATCCCAGCTTTATTTCGCATAGCACATATAGACTTATAGTTGGTATCGATATTTGAGATATTGTTGTCAATAATGTGAATTGTAGCATTCCTGTTGCTATTTGTATTACACTTGTGTGCTTCAGTGAATCTGTTTCAGTCAACGGCCCATTTTTGTGAAGCAGCAAGTTGTAAAGGTTAGTAGCAGTAAAGGTTGAGAGGCAAGGGTTGAGGTGAATAGGGTTCTGATAAGCTAATTGGCAGTGAATTAGTGGGAAGACTGTGATGGACCAGTGTGGACTACTGGCAATCTGCAGACCATAGTTTGAGAATCCCTGCCATGTGCATTCTGCCTGTGCTCAGCTTTTTTGGTGTGTCAGCATTACTGACAAATATTATGAAAGATTAATGGCCTATTTAGAAGAGTGCAACTGATTGTTATTACCTAGGGCAGTGGTGGCTAACCTTTCAGGCACCGAGTGCCCAGACAAGTTGCAGCTAATGAGTCACGGCTCGTGATGTCATAGCCTGACGCCCCTACTCTTTTTTTTGAGCATGCATCTATGACTTCATTGCCGGACACCACTTTCTGAGCATGCTCAGCTCTGGGGCAATGCTGGGGTGACTTGGCTCATGTGCCACAAGAGAGGGCTCTGCGTGCCCACTGTGGCACGTGTGCCATATATTCGCCCTCACTGACCTAGAGGGTTGGACAGATATGCTCAACAAATCCTATTTGCTTCCAGCTTTCCCTCTGCCTCTACTTCATCCCACTGACGCCTGATTGCATTTACTTGCTTTTTAAAAGTCACTTTTTCTTTAGGCAAAGATCATGCCAAATTTTCTCCAGTAGCCACAGCCAGTTACCGTTTGTTGCCAGAAATCACTTTGCTCCAACCTGTTGAAGGGGAAGCAGCTGAACGGCTGAAAAAGTGTTTTTCTTCTGGGGTTATTGAGACTGAAGAAATTAGAGGTAATTTCTTCCTTCATTCTTTAAATTGTACAAAATCAGTGTTTTATTGACCCATTTCCCCCCCTCCCACTTTATGACAGTTCCTGTCATATAGTTCCTCTTTTTGAAGAATTATGTTTGCCTTCCTTATTTATGGCCTAATTTTTGATCTTCAGCACTTTCCAACCAGATCTGTGGGGGCTGTGTTCCAAAAATGGCAAACTTGGATCTGTGGTTGGCTCCTTTCTCTGCTTTTTTTGATTTGCTATGCAGAGATTAAGGTGTTATTTTCCGCGACTGTCAAAAAATCAAGTGGATGCCTGATGTTGGGTTCTGAAAAGTGAAGGTTGGTTACAACCCTTAAGAGAAAAGCTCAGTTGAGGATCTGGAAAAGTCTAAATAGGATCAGACCTGCAGGGCTTCTTGGTCCAGGCTTCCAAACTGTCAATCAGCAACCTAGGTGGGCGAGATGTTTGGAATCTGTTTTGTAGTTGAGTTGAAGTAGAGAGGAATAAACATAATCCAGCAGCATGTAGGAAAGAGTCATTGAGCATGATCTCTTCATGTTGATAATTTCTTGGAATAGTATTGTTTTTTTCCCCCTAGGGAGAAAAGTGGCAAGAGTAGCTAATGCTCGATTGGATACATTCAGCAGGGAAATTTTTCGGCATGATGACTTGAAAAACCTTGTGCGTTTGGCTCGGGTACGAGATCATTACATCTGTGAGTAATGTACATGTTCTTTTATTATTGATACACACAGTTTTCCTTGGATCAAGAACTATGTTCCTGACCCGTTGCTAAAGGCAATAACTAGTGGGTTTCGAGATAAGAATGTTTCACCATTTTTGGAGGGGTGGAAGGGTAAAGGATTGGAGTCATAGGCCTCTGAGAATCAAAGGGATCTCATTTCCAGTATTTTTTTTTAATGCCCCCATACTCTTTACTGATCAAATTTGATGGGTGTGATTTAGGACTGTTTTGGAGGCTAAAATAATGGAAATGGGGTTGGTGTGTGTGTTAGTTTTTAGATATTTTTTTAGACTTGTACCACCAAAGGCCAGCCTCTTGATGCCAGTTTATAATAGGACAGCATTATGGGAGGATGCCTGCACTTGCGTGTTGTCTAATATTGTTGCATAGTAGCTAGCCACAAGCTTGGAAATGTCAAATGACAAAGCACCTTGTGCAATTTGCCATGCTTTTTATTTTACAGTTGTTTCATCTTATAGTCTCACTTTCTGCATCAAAATGGTACCGAACCAAATCATCTCAGCAGTCATTTTAACTTCATTATGCAATTCTGTCTTTAGATCATTTTGAGCCAATCCTTCATTCAGTGCTTAGAAATCTGAAAACATTTATGCAAGTGAGGGTGTAATCCCTGTTTTGGGAACTTGACATATTTGAAACGTAGATTATTCTGTTGAAGGCCGTGACTTGTATTCACTTATCAGTGAATTGTGATGTATTGAACAAATCACAGTTGTCATGGTTTATTAAAAATAATGACGTACATATTTGACTACCTTCAAGACTGTTTTCTTCAAAGTGAATTTGTCCTAAGACATGGGTTTTCAAACTTTTTCAAGCTGTGGATTCCAAAACATGTCGTTACTACAAGGAGGACCCCATTCTTACAAATTCAACTAATTACTAATTGACAATTCATGTATATTACTTTTTCCAAATTTTTCTTGATCTGTCTGCAGACCCCTTGGGGTCCTTGGACCACAGTTTGAAAACCTCTGCTATAAAACATGTGAAATAAGTTTTTCTTGAGGTCCCATCACCAGAGTAACTTCAGCTATAGCTTTCTGGCTAGGAATTTCTGAGAGTTGAAGAACTCAAGTTTTGCGCTTGTCCAGGTTGAGAAACGCTGATCTACAGGGACAGGGTCTTCTCAGGGATGGTTCTGCTTTGGTGAAACACCTTGTGGAACAATTAAGAATTGTTCCTCTTTACTGACTTTCAAGAAGGAAGTGAAAATATGCTCTGGTATAGGGTATTTGGGTTTTTGACCCATTTTTTTTTAAAATTGGATTTGCTTTATCTAGTTTTAGGACTTGTATGGAGAACAGACCTTCTAAGTCATATTTAGGCAGAAATATTGAAAATTCAAAGGGCTCACAAACTTTTAAGCACCGCTGTATTTTGATGCCTATTTATGAATCACAGTTCAGCAGTAAGTTATCTGCTACGTAACAGTTTAATACCATGTCTTGCGTTTATGCTTTATGATAGTTCAAACTGAGAGCCTTTTTTCCCCTTCAGTCTCTGTAGAGTCCACAGGCATCTTGCCTCCAGATGTGCTGGTGAGTGAAGCAATCAAGGTACTAATGGGGAAATGCCAGCGGTTCTTAGAGGAGTTAAAATCCATCCAGAAGAAATAAGTCTGGGAACTCAGACTCTTGTGGGGAAATATCATTAACAAAATCTCTACATCTGACTTGAAGAGGAAAAATTTCAATCAAGATTGCATCAGTCTGTAAAGAAAATGACCCTTCTGAGATGTCAAAGAACAACAGTGGTTGCTGAACTGTGCTATTGTTATTTACTCATAATGGACACAATTGAAATTCAGGATAATGCAGTGTCCTGTGTAATATTTGTGGTCCAATGATGGTGGATACCATCCTTTGATAAGTCTTTGCAATCGCATGTACATGGAGACTACTAGAGTGAACTGTGCAATTTTCTGAGTTAGTCTTACATTTCCATTACAACAATGGTATGGAAACCGTACCCCTGTGTAGTGGATCGCATTTTACATAGTACCATTTTGCTAATCTGGTACTACTTACTACTGACAGTTTCACAATCTAGCACCTATTTACTGTCCATCGCTCCTACCAGTCAGGGGAAAAAAACCAAGTCGGTTGGTCTGTGCCTGAGCTGTACAATTCTGCTTTAATATCCATGAAAATACTCCTCCTTTCAAGAATATAAATCCTGCGAACTGTCATTATTTAATACATGTATACAGTATATGCTTGTTCTAAAGTATTTATTCCTAATGTTCTCAGTATATTTATTTTAAAAGGTTGCTCTTTAGTTACTGGGATACATGTCTGTCTTCAAAGAAGGGAAAGACCTTCTGAATACGCCTCCCACCCCAAGTATTCTCTTGCATTTCCAACTGTTCTCAAAGTTAAGGAAGTACGTTTTAGCTTCTTTCTGGCAAAACCTAAATACTCTTCCTGTTTAATTCATTATTCATTGATAGGAGAATTTCTAAATTGAAACAGGATAGGAAACGCCATTGATAAAATAGATGAATTAGAAAATAAGTTGCAAGAAACAAGCATTTTCACTTAACATAGGAATATTGTTGTATATAAGTCTTTGAAATATATGTGCTAAGTATACAGCCTTTTGTAGCATATAAAATTATGAAAACGAAGGCACAGGACACTTAATTGCTCTAGTTCCTTGTGTTATTTTGTCATCCAAAAAATTATTTTTAATCTATTGAACAATTCTTAGCCAGCCTCGAAAAACTGGAGTTGACTGGGCTTTGCAAAGGATGCAGTTGATTTAATGTGTCGAAGAGGTGTGCTTTAGCAAGGGTAGCATGCTTTGCATTAAGTATGCAGTTAGCTACAGTTCTTATCTTGCAGTGTTTGATCCAGAGACCAATTGTGATGTTCAATGAATGGATGGAAAGAGTTAAATGCAGAGGAACAGCAATGTTTATATAAAATGAAGTGACTTTACTGACATTGATTTGGAGACATCTTCAGATACAACATCCCTACCAAAAGAAAACCCCCATTGGTTGTTTTAAAATGCATCTATTATGGGCACAGTAAGTTAAAATTTAATTAAGACACAATAAATACAGTTAGGCTAGATTCCAAGGCTACTTAGCAGGGGAAATTGGTTTAAATAAAAGCTACACTGAGATCAGAATTAAAAAAAAGCAGAGTGGGGTCTGGCTACTAGTGAGATTTTAAATATCAACATTAAGACCTGTTTTCTTTCATGTAACCAGATGTGAATAGTACTAAGCCACTTAATTGAAAAAAAATTCTGTTGTACTTGTTGTCAAGCTATTACAGGAGTCACTAAGGGAAGGCCTATTTGATATTAATTTTCCACCTGGAAATTAAAATCTGGAAAATTTACGTCTGCATTCTATCACTCGCTCGGACAAACAAAACATTTAAGACCTGGCTTAGAGGCATTCTGTACCATCAGACACTGAACTGTACTGCTCTACATTCAAATGCAGCATTTTTGCTTAACTTATTTTAGACCAGTATAAAGTAGTTCTGAATTCCTTTTGTTTAGAAAATTCTGACTGACAACTAATTGCAGCTAGAATACCTATTTCAACAATATTTTTAGGGCAAAGAAGAGGATGTTTAATTTGAGGCTTCCTGAGGCTTGGCTGAATTAAAAAAAATGTTTTCACTCCCAGATTCTCAGTGGTGCTGTGTTTGGTGGAACATATGGCCAAGTGCTACTTCTCAAAAGTAATAAAACATCAAGTAGGCAAAACTTAGTGATTCATCAACACCCAATATGCACATCTGCGTTTCTTCATCCAAGCTGTGTCTTTCCAACAGAGAAGCAGGAGTCTCCTATTAGTGTCATGTTGAAGCAGCAACAATACAGGTGTCCTGAAGGAGAAGTGGCAGAGAGAGTGAGAAGCTGCAGAACCTTCTCCCTTCCCTGGTCAAGTACTGTCTGCATGCAGGAAGGTTTAGTTCCTAAAGAACTGGCCAAATGACCATTGGACTGGAATGCCTGAGCAACTGCCATCCAACAGTAAAAGAAAGTTATACAGTAAAACTGCAAGTGAATCTAAAAATTTTTCCCCATCTCCCCCCTCCCTCAAGGGCAAATGAGGCCAGTGAGAACTGTATCAGGGCTCAGAAAAGGAGTAAACAAAGGAAATATGGCTACTGTGAAACAACACAGAGTATAAAGAAGGAAAAAGGCAGTGGAATTGTCTTGAGCTTATGGCTCAAAGAGGGCAATGAGGATTTCATCTTCATTGTTCTCAAAAACGTCTTGTCCTAGGGGTGCTTTCACCTTCTTGAAAAGAGATGGAAGGTTTCTGATGTGGACTTCTTTCCTGAATTGTTCTCCTAGGGGCTTCTGTAAGGAAACAAAAAAAAGGGCAAACTATGCATAGAAATATTCCAACAAGAATAGCCTCTGCTAAAATTGTAGAATCCCCCTCCCCAGTGGTATGATCTCATAATTGTGGGGCTGTGCCTTGTTCCTGTATCCTGAGTTCAACATTTGCAGAATTTAATTTAGATCAATTTCATGTCAGTCGAAGCCAGAAACAAAGAATCAAATGCTATATTCTGTAGCAATTAAGCAGGGAGTAGTAATTTGCCATGGATGGCTCGGGAAAGATAAAATGTGCTGAAGTTCTGGAGAATATATTGAATTGTATAGAATAGTAAAAACTACATGGTTAGATCTCTGCAAGTACCCAATGTTTCTACCATCACAATTTAGGATTTGTGTAACGTGAGTCACAACCAATGGGCTGAAAAGGTGAGCTCTGACATTGGTTAAAGTTAGCAGAGAGGAAGAAAAAACAACAACCTTATCCTAAGAGATGAGATGTTTTCTCTGTTGCCTGACACCATGTCTTACCCCTATGCAGCCGGCAATTAGGCGTTTGAAATGGTCCTTCCGTCGTTTGTCTGCCACCTTCTGAAGCGTTACGTTGAGTAGCTTGGAATCAAACTGTTCCAGGGAATCCTTTTGGATTTCCGGGACTTGTTCCATCACTGTTTTCAACTCAGTATAGCGTGGACGCTTCAAATAACAAAGAGAAGAATCAGCAGGGATCTTGGCCAGAAGAGAAACGGCAATTTCCAAAGAGAGAATTAAACACTATTGATCCGTTCGGAACTTTGCCTCCCACTGAAATGGGCCTTGGACTTGGAGTGGCACTCAACCACAAAGATGGTGGCAGACCTGGGGATGGATTTTCTTCCCCATTCCTTACCAAAGCTTCGTAAATCTGGAAAGCCAAATGGACAAGTACTGCCATACAGCCATCATGTTGTCCGTGAACCTGTAACCCTTTCAGAACACTTGTGAAAAACCAGGTCACTGCTTCAGGGATCATCATATCCTTTGTGAGCACCTATGGCAGAGAAAGGGAAGTGAAACAAGTTGGGAAGAAAGGGACCGTTCCCCCAAATTCTGATATTTACCCCTATCTCATTTAATACAATACTCTTGCCACATTCATCACATTGTACCCTGCTAAACTCAGTACTGAGGTACCTGTTTGAGCAATGGCCAGCATAGTTGGGTGGTAGTTCTTTGACAGGACAAGGTATTCTTCCAAGAAAGGGATGTGAAGGCTGTAATTAGCAGAGCACTACAGACATTCTTGGAGAAAAATAAAGTAGTTAGGCGAGTTAGAGCCTTACAGGATTTTTGACTCATAGGTATAAAGGCACTTACGGTTATAGGACAGATTTAAATGGTACATAAGAACTCTAGGTGTTTCATGAACCACAGAAAATGTGTTTATCAGATTAATCAAGCAGAAAAAAGATGGATCAGCCTATTTCCCAACAGAATTGGCATCTGGCAACAATATTTCCATATTCTTGTAAAAAAAACATTCATGATAAACATTTTTCACAAAAAGCAATAGCTTTTAAGAGTATTTGATTGTTTAAAAAACAGATCTGTAATGAATATTGGATGCTTTTTTTCCCTACAGGGATAGACCTCAGTCTCTCTAAGGTTTCTGGAATATAACTGCTAATGTAATGAGGTTACAGGAGAGAGGATGTTTTTTCTTTTCTTCAAAAACAGAAGAAACGCCTTGTTAAATCAGGAAAAGTCTACCGATATTCTTCACGTAATACTCATCAATTAATAAACTATTCAAAGTTACGATGGCACTAAGAAAAAGGACTTATGACTGATCCTCAAAGTTCTAGCTATTGCTTGCAGTCATGTGATAACAGTTTGGGCCGGCCTGCATTCAGGATTCCCACCCTACCTCCACCAGTTTATTTTTGCTATCTTCTTTGTCTAGGAAGAGGCAAGAATCCTAGGCAAGCAGGCCAGCAGTTGAGAACTATGGACAGGGTGGCGAATTCTGTAGGGGGGCACTAGGGAGCATGGGGCTTGAGGCTGACAGGTGCTGTGAACCGTGGCATGGACCAAGACTGCTGAAGGCCACTGGTAAGGAGCGCTGCTAGCAAGCCCCGTGCTCCCTAGTTCCCACAGCAACCCCATGGCCTGCAGTACTCATCCATTAGTCTGCTTGCCAGGGACACCTGACTATTCTTACAATGGAGTCATGTGAGGTCCTCACTTAATGGCTTCCATGATCCTGGGGTTATGATGGTAACTGGGACTGCTTTGATTTCTGCTGCTAAGGGATACAATAATACAATATGAGAGTTTATGACCATTTATATCATCCATCCATCTATCCACCCATCTACTCTGTCTTATCAATCTATCATCTATTTTGAACAAAGATGTTGAGAATTGGTCACCTCTTGAATTTATTCTAAAAAAAAATAGGGTCTGTCTATCTGTGTCTCTATTTATCACCATCTATTTTGAACAAAGATATTCAGAATTGCTCACTTCCTGAATCTATATATATAAAAAAGCAGGTGCCGTTTGTGCCTGGTAAGTGATCCCGGAAAGTACTGAACCGATTGAGTTCAG
>JANHFO010004961.1:31982-50498 GCA_032468095.1 Pareas carinatus
CACTATGTTTTTCTAGTCCAGAATATGGAAATTCTGGAGGGCAAAAAAATATATCTAATGATGTTATCAGGTGGCTATATCATCATGGAGAGATTTTATGATTTGGTAAGCTTTCAAGTCTTGCATATTTTGAGAGTGGTTGCAAATGGCCTTTTGCTTGCATTTATCCTATCTTCTATAACAACACACTTCAAAAGCAAATTTAAACAGCAAATTGTGCATCGTATACCTAAGTCCAATCTCTTAATGGTGCTTTTCGTTACTTTTAACTCTATTTTTTAAAATAGAAGAGTATAGAAAAACTACACTTATGTTACTTCTAAGCTCTTGCTGAGAAAACATATTCTTTTAAAATCACATCCAAGATAGCATTTGTCCTTTTAGCAAATGCATCACATTTCTGACTCGGGTATAAATTGTGGTCAGCAAAGACATCCATATCCCTTGCTCATATTTTGCTGCCATATCAAGTCTTTTTTACATTGCACATTTAACATTTCCTATCTTGATGTAGACTGACATTTCTCTTGGTTCAATTCTAGCTTGTTCATTTCAATTTCAGTACATTGCTCAAACTTATGTTCTATTATTGTTCTCACTATCTTCCTCCTGTGAAGTATTTGTCACCCACCTCATCCAATTGATACACAAACTACTCTACAACCAATTTCTGTTTATAACTTGTATGCAATTAATGTTGAATGTTTGGCAATTCTATTCCCATTTTTGTTAAGCAATGTTTAATGATAGTACTACGAAGATGTTGACTTTGGTAACAGGCAGCATAGAGCATGTATACAGGAGCCAAATTCCTTGTGTCTCCAGGCACACTTGTTGAATAAATTCTAATTCTAATAAAAAGCACGCAAACATGGTTTCTGGAATTCTTTGCAGCCTCTTAATTCTGGCATTCTGAATCATGTGCTGAAGAAATATAATGTAAAAAGGGGGAGGAGCTTAAAATGGATAGTTGGCAATATTCCTAGAGATTTCCATCGGGGTGATTCTTTTTTCTCAGCAATCCCCAGTCTGATCAAGTTCTATTTCAAATACAATCTTTCTTTTGGCAGCATTTTCCTATGCATCAAATTGACCTTGTTCTCTTCAATTTTTGGATAGTTACCATGTTGATGGACAGGCAGAATTCTGACTCCTTTTACATAATTCAGAGTCAGGTGGTATATACATTTAACAAATTCTAAATGCCCACCAGATTGGAAAGAATAAAAAGAAACAATAATGTTTTAAATTATATTTTCTTTAAAAATAAAAATAGGGTATGTCCAAATAGTGGTATCTTTTTCTTTTAATTTTTACTGATAAAAAGAGGAAATGGTCACCGTTTGAACACTTTTTAAAATATATATATATGCAAATGTGCATTTTCCCCCCATAGGAAAACTATATTTATTCAGGAAACAAATATCACAGTGACCTCAGAAACTAGTTCTACATTCTTAGGTACTTTTGGCTTTCTTTTTAATTATACAAAGAGACTAATTTGACAGTCTCAGGGTAGAGCTCCTGGCAAATTGGATTGAGGACTACCATCTCCTGCTTGTCTGAAAAGCGAATTAAATCAGTCCCTGAAGGTCTTTCTTGACAGGTTTTTTTTACTGACTTTTCATTGTTTTGTGAAGAGATTTCTAAGAATAACTTCTGTTAATGTGGAAATGTATCACTGAAAAAGTAGAGGTAGGCCAGAAAGTGATTGAACAGTTCAACTTTTGGGAAAAAACAGAAATGAGCATCTAATAGTTATCTTAGGAAAAACAACAAAGTCCTTTTGTAAAAAATAAAGTATTTGTTGTGTGTGTGTGTGTGAATGATCAATGCTGTGCCCTCAAGAGCAACTAAAAATTAAAGCTACTATGTTACTCAAATTAGTAATATTCCCTTATCCTACTTTTACTTTTAAAATAATACTACCTACCATTCAGTTGCTCAGAAGAAGTTTGAAAGTATTCTTGCATTGTGTTTTTGTCACAATGGCTGACAGAATTTCTAAATGTAGTCTATATACATAAATCTTTTACACTTTGACAAGAAAAATACTGTAGTGGACTCCAGAGTACTCTTAACATATTCACTGTGCATCAGTGTAAGTCTAACTGGAGCAATTTGTCTAGTTAATAGATAAATAGAGTGAAATAATCTAATCACATAAAAACTAATTGTGCTATTCTTTTGTATAGCCTACAAGATCTTTATTTGAGAAATAAACAGGAACATCACACAATATACCATCACTGAGACAAAGACCTGAATATAGGTAGCATTTGAATTTTGATCACATGACCATGGGGATGCTATAACAGTTGTAAGTATGAAGAAGGTCATAAATCACTTTTTTTCAGTGCTATTGTAAACAGTCACTAAATGAATGGCTGTAAGTCGAGGTCTACCTGTAGTGATCAGAAGATTGCTTCCAATAAGATCATTAAGCAAATATTACAATGAGTTCAGATTAATACTAAAGTATTTTTCAGCACTACAGGCACCAACCATATTGGATTTGTTGATCCCCTGATATTCTCCTCTGTTCAACCCAAAGCTACATATACAGTATTTTCTTCTATTAAAGCATAGGTTAATGATTAACTCATAATTGAAGCAATCCAGTGCTCATTTATTTTGCTGCAACTATGTAAACAAAGCCAATAGACTTATGATAGACACTTATTTTATATTACATATTTGTGATGAAAAACAACAACTGTAACATTCCAATATATACAGAAAACCATTTGTGTAAAGCAATTCAAAAAAAGCTAGATGATTTTATCAAGAATCACAAACTTTCTTTTTAATATTATAGTTAATATCACCAAATCTCAAAGGAAACCAGCTTGCACACCTATCTTTTCATTTAGAATAATATCCATTTGCATATCTACACATGTTGCAAACACAGCATCTTCTTAAATTGTTTGGAGACCTGTTACTGGGAGATATACTTGCCCCCCCCAAAAACAATGACAGTAAGTGCTGTGTTGTGTTCCCAATGCAGCCATTTTTAAGGATATTAATAATTCACAAATTGTCTTTATTTAGTTTGGATGGACCACATGGCTTAACTTGTTAGTTAGAAGTATAGCATCTGCCACTTTGCATTATATTATGCATTGTATTGCATGTTGTAGGTTGAAAAGCTAGATATGTTCAAATCTAATACTAAACCCTATTTTTAAAAAAGTTTGAATGATTTGATGAATAAAAATGCATAAGTATAAGCCATATTAGATGCAACTAAACAAACTACATTGTATTTGATGTGATAATACTCAATTCACGCATAATGCTAAAATATGAGTTTATATTTGAAAAAAACGTTTATAAGCCACAGACAGTTTAAAACATAGCTGCTATAATTGCAAGAGTACTTATTTCATTGCTATTAGAAGAGTTTATTAGCACAAGAAGCATTTTATAGATGAGAAATGATAAGTAAACATAACTGGTTATTCTACTGAGATGTACTAGAATTTTTTAAGGGGATTGTAAAATGAAATCAAAAGAAGATTCAATAATGGAAGGATGTTTTTGTCAATTTCTTATGTACAATTAAAATAAAAATTTAAAGTGGATAAAATATATGATTTTACACAGAGTAAGATATAATTTGAAATTGAATTTTGCACAGTATAATGATGTACATGTTACTATTAAAATGTATAAACCTTATTGAAATAGAAGACAGAAGAAGAACAAGTGAAATAATGTATCATAAAATGAAGCTAAAAACGTTAGCTAATATTTACAAATGAACCACTGGGAAAATAGGGGGTTGAAAGAATTGAAATTTACATTAGATTCTAGTTTTAAAGGGAATGTTTATAAAATGATGAATTGTTGATATTTGTTGACAGAGAAATTCTCTAGTAAATATAAAAGCAGCTGCATCTTTGCTGGAAATATGAACAACATAAAGATACATTTTTATCATGTTTAGTGAACATGTAAAAAACTAAAACATTTTGGATACAAATGCATGCATTAATTCAGAAATCCTTAAAAGTTAAAGTACAATTGAAACCAGGGACACTGCTTTTGGGGATAATGGATAAGCAACTAGAAAAAAATCATGGATTTTTGTTTTCATATTTGACAACTGTAGCAAAATTATTATATGCTCAAAAATGGAAAGACTTGATTACCTACATCAGAAGAATGGTTGGTGAAGTTGATCAAAGCTGCTGAGATGGCTAAACTAACTTCTTCAATTAGAGAAAAACAATGCCTACATTTACGGTCAACTGAAAAATCCTTATTTTTGCATAAAACAGAAAAAATGCACTGGTGATTTGTGATTTCGATGATTAGGGGGGGAAATTAGATAATCGAAAAAGTGATTTTTTTGTAATTTAAAATAAGAGATAATTTTGTAAACTTCCTTCCTTCCTTCGCATTTTTACATGTTTTATAAAACGTTAATAAAAATTTATTTTAAAGAAGTATTAGAACAACTTAGCTGGAGTGCTTCTAGATTGAACTCAAAATGCTACTATAGAACATTGCTCTAAATGTTTTTTTCTTCCCATGATAGTCTTACTATAATTGAAACTGACATCTCAACACTTTTAATGAGAAAATTCCCATGTAAGGTAGAAAACAAGTACCTAATGAACTTGCTGAACTGAGGTATTAATCTGTAGAATGTTCTTAGGAAAACTTGTTTGCTTTTTATAATAGACTTATTTCTATTATATATAAAATTTAATACTCTCCAACCTTTTCCAAACATTTTAGGCCGCTTTAAATCTTTTTTTTATAAAACGTTTTTTATTCAGCTCTGTTGTTTTTTGTGAGATAATTATATTCGCACTTATTATTTTATCCCAGTATAATTTTTGAGAGCATTTGTTATGCTGGGTATTCGATAGTATTTGTTAACACATGAAACAAATTAGAAGATTGCTAAAAATAGTTATGTGAATCGGGAAAATAAGTTCAGTGAGGGGCCTGTAGGTAAGCAAGTCATATGCCGAGAACTCCTTTTGGTCAAAGAAAGAAACAGTAGGTAGTTAACCTTATTTATATCGTAAGTTATTTCATTGGCAATTAAACAGATATATACATGTCCACAACCAGGCAGCCATGAGAGCTACATAATTGCTCCATATTTTATTCTACCCATTTAGAACAAGAAGGCAATAACTGTGTTCAAATACTATTGGAACTGTTTACTTATGTACTTATTTCCTTGGGCTTATAAATGTATAAACCAAGTCCAATAAGAAATGACTGTGTGCAGTTTAAAAACTATAGAGAATAAATAAACCCCTAGTAGATAAATAAATATATACTAAATTATAACTATTTCATTTTGCAGATCACTGATGCTCAGTGAATGTGCTGATGCCGATTAAATAGATTATTTTTAAAATCAAATCTTTATGTTATGCCAAGGGTATCCATGAAGTCACTTTCATATGAGAACTATAGTTAGTGTCGAGTTTTCCTTCTGTTCATTATTATAAAGAAAGGAAGGGACAGCTTAAAGTAGATCCTCCTGTGCTGTAAATGGGAATTTAGTCATTCGTGTATTACCTATTCAGTAATATTATAATTCAATAGTCAAGAAGCTTCTCTTTAAGAAAGCCTGAGATTCATTCATTGAGGGCTGCAGCTTTTTAATGAAGTATTTCATTTTATTTTCCTTGTTTCCTCTAATGGCATTCTATATGTTTTATGAGGCACCAGTAACAATTACCCAGAAGGTAAAACAAAAACAAACCATAGCATCATTTTTATATTGGTATAATACATAATATCAGTATGTGCTGCAAGGTACAAACATGATTCTTTCATCATTATTCAAATTGCCACTTTCCTATAAAACTGATGATGGCCGTGAACTGTGTAGTCATTTCCCCTCATATTACCATACCCGAGAAACTTCTTGTTAGAATTGTAAAAAGGATAGGAGGATCTTGATTACTTCTTATAGTTTTACTATAAGCTTCAAATAATAACTTATTTGAATGGTCTATCACAGTTTACTTCTTTTTTCCTAATCAGCAACTATAGTTCTGTAATGTTTCTGCATCTCCAAAGTAAGCAAAAAGTAGAAAGTATAAGATACAGAAAATGTCCATCTCTAAATTTCATTTAAAATTGGCTTAACCTATTAGAAATTTTGAATGAGGTGAATTTATTTACCGTATTTATTTTATTTTTATTATCGGATTTCTATACCGCTCTTCTCCCCAAAGGGACTCAGGACGGTGTACAGCCAATAAAACAAATATTGCTTAGATGCCATTTTTACTCTTTGAATATGGTTTGAACTTGTTTAATATCTTCAGCATGGGTGGGGGAAATGTTTTGGATTGCAAGCATTTTTAGCTCAAAGCAGGTTATTCTGACCTTGTTATATATGTTCTGATACTGTTCTGCCCATTCCAGAAATGTTTATGTAAGATCCGGGACTCTCTAGACATCCAGGAGCCGAGGTCTGAAGGTCCCCTGCCCCCGTGGTTTGCCCTATAAGGGAATTTATGTATGCTTAAATCTGATTGGCTAACGCGCCTAGCACGCCAACTATAAACTAAGGCAGCAAGGGCTTCGCCTTGCTGGTGTTGTTCTGTGTGTTTCTATGAATAAACTACTGTTGAGTAAACACTGCGCTCCTGCCTCGTGTGTTCCACGGTGCTACAGTTCAGGCTATCCATTGTGTGTGCAATTCGTCTTTCACAAAGCAAGTATACACTTGGCACTTTTGAAGTGTTTTATGATTAGCGGTAGGGACAGAATGCACCAAAACTGAAAACTACTGCATATCACTGCTCTTTAAATTTATTTGAAATAATTATATAGGTATTATTTCTATAATATAATAAGAATAACATCTGAAATGAAAGCAAAAGTTTACTTCACGTTAAACAAATGATTGAAGAAGAAAAGCATGCGCTGGGGTGATTACATAAAAGACAATCAAGGACAATCATTAATACAAATTGGAACTGAATGCCCAGGAAACAAAACATGACTATCAAAATAATATAATAAAAACAAGAAAAGAATTCTGGCAAGGAAAGCACTGTATGATCATTTTTTACAAAGGATCAAAGAAAAAGTGGATGAAGATAAAATGGTTTGCAACTGGAATATTAAAAAAAGAAGCTGAAGGCCTGATTGATATGGCAGTTGAATAATGCAATCCTAGCAAAATTAATAGTTTACAGTAAGTCAGCATCAATCCTACAAAAACCAATGCAAACCGAAAAGAATAAAAAAATTGATAAAGACAGATAATATAGATCCATCTTGAATTACACTGTAAACAATTCCTCTAACCTCCATAATTGAGAATAAAGATTTTTTTCCTGCTTTTTTAATCATTTATGTGATCCTTAATAAAATTAAAGCTGCATGATGAACACCCAACAGAGTTTAGAGGTCACTACTAGCCATTCTTGAGTCATATATCATGTAAACAATTTAATATATATCAATATCACAAATGTTAATAATATCAGGGTTATACTTACACTATTAAGAGAAGTGGATACAAACCACGATCTGAGAAATCCTTTGGAAATGTTAACTGTAAAGGAAGTTCTTTTAAGAAAAGAGCAAAACATTAAAAGGCTGGTAGTTTGAAAGGATGAATTAAAAATATTATTTGAAAACTTATTGTCTTTTCCAAAAAATGTCTAGTATATTTACCATAGTCATCAATGTGAAGCATTCTAGTTTCTGTTCGAAGTTTTTGTCTCATTGAAACTGCTTCTTTTAAAACAGAGTTATTTTCTAAAATATAAAACTCTGTAAAATAAGAAGGCAAAGAAAGGAACTGATGTACATACATGCTTAATTGGAAGGAAATTATAAAATACAATTTATATGACAGGTGCAATCCATAATTTTAAAGACCAATTTTTAAAAAGGCACGTTTAAAGAGTGAAATAAATATGTATGTATATACTGTATGCACACATATTTATATGGATAGATACATTTCACTCATCTTGCCATTAGTACCTATTAAGTCTTAATTCAATTTAAAAGAACTATAACACTTGGAGAACATTAAGTCTAAACTTCCTGTCAGACTTCAGATGTGACCCAACTAGACTTTAACTATTTTGTGACCAGACTCACCGGCAACTACAGTTGGAGTTTCAGCCTGCATTTCTAATAAAATTGGAAGTGCCTAAGCAAAAAGATGCATGGGCTTAACTATATGGAATCAGCATTTTTCTCCCATGTTTGATTTTGTCATGCTCTGCTAAATGCAAGGATAATCTTCACATGGTCAACCAATGTTCAATTTGGTAAATGGAACCTAATGTATACAACCTGAAATTAAGAAGAAATTTCCTAACAGTGAGGACAATTAACCAGTGAAACAGCTTGTCGTCAGAAAATGTGGGTGTTTCATTACTAGAGGTTCTTAAGAAGAGACTGGACAGTCACTTGTCTGAAATGGTATAAAGTCTCCTGCTTGAGCAGGCGGATAGACTAGAAGACCTCCAAGGTCCCTTCCAAATCTATTCTGATTGATTGAGGTATTTGACATGTTTCCTCTAAACACATTTTAAACTGGTAAGGCGCATCTCAATTTAATGAAAGAATCAACAACTAGGAGGCGGTTCCAGTGTGTCAACTAAGCTGTTTTAAATATGATAATTAGACTAAAATTCAATCGTGTAATTTTTAGTCTATTAGCAGGAATGATGATCAAGTTTAGATATATGTTATGTTTTCACAGTTTTCTATAAATGTTTTCCTCTGAATTTTAATTTGACAGAGGTTCAGCACAGCAGTGTTTCATTTCTAAAACTATGGTTTCGTTGCATAACTTACTGATTTAGTCTATTTATTATGGGAAATAATATTGTTCTTTGAATCAAAATATATGTATGAAGATTCATTTAAATTCAAGTATTCCCTCAATTAAAGTGAATAGTTGAATTGTCCAAATAATGCATGCTTCATTGAACGTATTTATTTTGAAGGTATATTTCGAAAACATATTTTGAAAAAATTACTTATATAAAAAGCTCATATGTATTTTTGTGTTCTATATATGCTTCTTATTTGTATGAGTATATATGAATGCATTGGGTTGCTTAAATAGAGATATTTAAGCACACATAATATTTGTATCATTAATAAAGGATGAGTTAGATAACTGGCACTCAGAAACAGTTCCTTAATCCAGACTAATTGTATTAGACATTTAAAGTATTTCAAAGCATATATTAGAAGTACTGTAATAGAACTCAATTTGCATAGTTATTTAAAGAGATTGTGCCAATGTGCCACCTAATTATTGTAAGTATTAATGGGAAATAAAGGGTACATATTAATGGAAGATCAGTCTGAAAAATCCCTGATATGTTATAGCTACTGTATTAATTTCACTCTGTACTTATTGCTTACGTGCATGTTTATTCCTAGGGTGTAATTAAGATGAGCTTTAGAAATTAATTTCTTGAAGGTCTCAATTGAAAGGTGGAAACCGCAAGAAAATCCCCAATGAAATGGCATAACTTACTTCCAGGATTAATTGTGCTGTGCAGGCTGACAATCGGAACACCAGGACCTGTAATACACAGAAGGACAGGCACAGAGGAAGTAAATAAATAAATAAAAGAAACTAGCTTTGGACTCCTCAGTTTAAAAAAACTAAAGCAAAACAGAAATTATTCTAACACAGAGTTTTCAAAACTACTACTGCATATGCTTTAATATTTAGCATATGAATGGTCCCATTAATGCCAAGGAAATGGCACAGTCTGCTGGGAAATAATAAATGCGTGATTGTTATTATCTTCATCATTTCAATTTTACAGCTGAGAAATTGACACATAGAGCGATTAATAGCCTGATTATAAAAAGCACAGGGTACCTGCAGCTACTATTAAGGGAGAACAGAGAGGATTCAGACTTTTCAAAGTCATTTGGAGGCCATTAGAAAACCTCAGAAGAAGTGTATTCGAGCTTCTTGTAGCTTGGACTCAATGTACAGATAAGTGTGCTCTAGTAAAGAGGACACTTGATTTCATAGAATAATAGGCATGGAAGGGGCTTTTCAGGATGTCAAAGCTGTCCCTTCCTTGCTCAGTGCAGGAATTTAGATCAAAACATCCTTCCTTCTACTTGAACACAGTGGTGAAAGAGTCCACCCTATTCTTTCTCCTCCTCTTCCTCCTCTTCTGGTATTGCAGTCTACAATGTTCAGAATACAAGCTGCCTTCAGAAATGTTTTCCCTTAGAACTGTGGATTATGAAATGACTACAACAATGAATAAACAAGTAAGAAAATAAATATCTGTGTATGCAGTTCATTCTCCTGCAACCTCAGTAACCTTCCTGGGCATGTTTCTAATGATAATAAGAATGCTATTAATGTCAATGATGGACAAATGTGATCATCCAGGCTTTTGGCTGTGTGTAATTTTATAGTTTGGGAACACATTGAAGGAATGAGTGACATTCTCTTAAATAGTTTAATTAACTAGTGAATACAAGTTTATTACCTCTTTTATACAATTACTTCTAGTCATCCCTCTCCCTTTGGTTCATTATTTCGTAGACTCTTCTATCATATAAATGATTGAATTAGTATCAGTTCAAAATTTAGATTGTCCAGTAAGGCAATTTTCATGCATAATGTACACAACAAATATATAATGCCACAGCTAAGATTTTGTAACTATTTTAATGATATAAAATCTTTTTTATTCATAATAAAGTTATAACTGAGATACATGGGCTTTTTGATGTTAAAAAACATTTTTTTTAAAAAAAGTATAATAACTGTATTATGAGAGCTTGGCTTACCCTTACACTGTAGGATAAAATACTTGATTGAAGGGCTAAACTTTGCATTAAAATATGTACAATCATCTTTCATAAAATTGCATGAGAGGCACTGGCGATTCAGCAATTCAGTTGTTGATACACTAAGGCAGTAAAAAAAAAGTCAAGTACAAGAAAATCTGTAGCTAATATTCACTATAAACATACTCTTATAGGAGAAAATTATTTGGTTTTAATTATTAATACTTCAGACACTGCTGAACAGGACCCACATTATTTCTTCTCTCAAGCTTCCTCCCTATGTATCACCACATTTTGCTCTAGAAAAGGAATGTAGTGGTGAATGGAAGATGTGGAAGTTTATGCTTATAATGAAAGAGAACAACTCCGACTGTCACTTCATTTTTTGCTTTTATTTCCTTGATATTTTCCAAAGCATACAAAGGCTTAGGCTTAGTATTACACTATGAGGGATAACTGGGTTATTATATTTCTGTCACAATATATATTGTTCCAATGAAATTTGCTTCTTTTACAAATCCACAGATTCATGTAGAATTTCTAAGCTATACATGGGATCTCTTTTCACATTTAAATTAATAGCCTTTTGTAAACAGAGCAACATAGCCCTTTCAATCACTTAGGAATCACACACTGCGTCCGATCTACTTACCTATGTAATTGTCTTCCTCTTGGAGAATTCTCAGTACTTAAAAAATAACTGGCAAAATGAGAAAAAATACCTTCAGCCCAGGTGAATATGTACTAATTTGCTGTAGATAATAAACATAACGAACATCAGACCTAAGGATTTCAGTTATATAGGAGAAGAGCAGGTTCATTGAAGTGGCTATCCACAAAACATATTGAGACTTATTTCTTTACATCATTCCTAATTTCTCATTAGCAAAGAAGCTTTGCAATTCTAGATTTATTTTCCCCTTTCAGAATAAGATATCCAATTCATTTTTTGAGGGCATAATACAGTTTTACCACCATGAATAAGTTACCTGATCATTCATGTTGACTAGAATGGGTCCTGAGGTGATTAAGACGAAAACTCAAGAATTAGCATACCTGGCTTTGTAAAAATAAAATGCAAATTGGACTATTGCATATGCTTTGTCCTATGTAGATGGAAATTAATTAATGATTAAAACACTTGTTTTATCAGAAGTCTTACTGTTTTGTGTTCAGAAGAGATTGTCTCAATTCTCCCAGTTTAAAAAAGGAGAAGCAAATTAACTAATGATCAGACAGAACAGCTGATTTTGTTCTGAGAAAAAGAATGCAGGTATTCAAAGTAACCACATTATCTCTATTAAAAACTACAGATATATTAAAAGACATCAGAGACTCATTCTCATACTAGGCACCAATAACTAAACATCTGTTACATTGGAAAATGGCTTCAACACTTCTACATATTTAAATGAAATCCTTTATAAATCTCATCACATTCAGCAAGGTTTATTTCTATGCAGTACAGGATTGAAGTCTTAGAAAAGGCAATTATTATTAAATAATTGTTTTTCAGGGGAGTTTCTGAGAAATCCTTTCTGTTAACAGTACTGGGAAGCACATATCCATTGACAACTTAAGAAAAAACAGCAAAAACCATTCCCTATTATTATTGAAGGTTTGCAGATTTTAAATTGGAAGATCTATAGGTAAAAATGTACAAACAGTCCTCAACTTACAACCACAATGGAGCTCAAAATTTATGTTGTCAAATGAGAAATTTGTTAAGTGCATTTTGCCCCATTTTGCAACTTTTCTCGCCACGTTTGTTAAGTGAATCACTACAGTTCTTAAATCAATATTGGTTGTAAAGTGAATCTGGCTTCCCTATTGACTTTGCTAATGAGAAGGCCGCAAAACTTGATCACATGACCTTGGGACACTGCAACTGTCATAAATGTGAGACTATGACCAAGCATCTGAATGTAAATCATACGACCATAGGATGCTGCAAGTGTGGAAAATGGTCATAAGTCGCTTTTCTCAGTGCTGTTGCAACTTCAAATGGTCACTAAGTGAACTGATGTAAGTCAAGGACTACCTGTATTTTACCTTTTAAATTGACTGCTTAAGATTCTAAAGCAAGACTACTTGAAAATAGATTGTTGCCTAACTTAGTGTTTGGATTTTCTTATTTCAATCGATACTTGAATTAGAATTTACTACAGTCCAGCCTTGTTTTAATATACAGGAAAAGTTCCTAGAATATATCAAAAGATTAAACACAATTTGTTTTTATACTTATGGTTTACGGCTAGCATTAGCATTTGATAACAAAAGAAACATGATTAACATTGCCATACCAATAACATTGAATCTATCTTGATAACACAGATATTTTACCTGAACAGACAAAGAAAAATAATGCTCACATCTTTTGGGTATTTTCGTCATATGCCAAGATTTTTATAACTTCCCAGTTCCCTGATGTCAGATGTCGTATACTAAATTGTTCATTTTTGATCTGCAAGAAAACAATAAATGTAACCTTTTTTTCCCGTGACTTTCCTTAATTGATCAAAACAATGATTGGCAGCAGGGGTCAAATTCTATGGGCTCCTTTGGTATCAATCATGTTATATAGGAGGTTGCAACTTGAAAGTAAGAGGAATTAATGTAACAAACAGAAATTAACAAATGAAAATAAAAATAAAAATAGGTATATTTAAGGTTTGCAAAATTAAAAGATGAAATATGCATGAGAAATACGGAATATAGTTAGTAGGGAGTAAGATAAGGAATTATGTTGTCAAAGCAGTGATATCAAAATGTGTTTATAGATATATTTATAAGAATTCTCGTAAAGTTGCTTGAGATTTGTTGACTGAGAAAGGTATATGTGCGTATTTCTGTATGCAGATAATGCTGTGGTTTTGCCTGAGAGCAGGAATGATTTGCAACAAATGTTAGATATATTGTGTGAGGTAGCAAGAAACATGAATCTGAAAATTCATGAATTAAAGCTCAAGGTATTTGTATTTGACAGGTAAAATGGAATAAATGAATTAACACAAGTTTTATATAGATGGTAAAAAATAAGCTAACTTTGTGTAGTGGTAAAATGTTAATTGAAGATATGAAAATGAATACAGAGGCAAATGGTTATAGAAAGATAGCACATAGCATGTAGGCTATTGTGAATGAATATTTGTTGAAATAAGCAAACACGGCCTTGCATAAAAGGGTACTGACTACTATCTTGTATGAGAATGTAAGCTGATTATGTCAAAAATACATAAAATGTAAGCTGAATGCAATGAAAATGGGTTATTTACGTTTGCAGTAAAACAGATATGACCAAGAATGAATGGAATCCAAAAGTGAGTGATGAATACAAAAGCAATATACTTGGATCATTGGCAGAGAGGTAAAAACAATTTAGTAGCCTAAATTGCACATAAAAAAGGGTTAGGGTTTCAATTGTATAGTTGCAGCTGTTAGTTTGACTACTTGAGTCTCTCCTTGCACTCAGGTACTCCTGAAGTACAGAGGTGGTTGAGATATATTACAAAATGAGGATCAAACTGAGAAAAAAAACAACCATATGAAAGAAAATTGAATGGATTGAAAGGAAGAGAATGATTGAGAAAGTCCTGTTTAGATGATGATGATGATATCCTTAAAAAGAGAGAAGATACAAATTATAGCATTTGTTTTGCTGAGCATACACCTGTGTTAGAAATACACTGATGTCCATACATATCCATGGGTATTTTGGAAGGTACAGTTCAACAGATATCCATCTCTTCTATCTCACAGTTAGTTTCCTTGAATTCTCACTGACAGTATAACCCTACAGCAGTCCACTTGCCCTTAAATAGCTCACCTCAGTGGGATTCAAGAAAGCAAATATTACATTTTGCTAGGTCTTTTCCCATTAATGTTTATATAGTTAAGCTATAAATAGTTCCTTGAGCAGCTCTTGGTGGTCTTCTGAAAATGAAAGTTACAGTATATAGATACAATGTTTCGGTATCTAAGTCATACAACAGCATCAGTTATCTACTTGGATAAGGAAACACCTTCAAAACAAAAAAAAACAAATAACAACCAACTCAGAGAGCACTAAGAACTCTACAGCTCAACCCTGAGGTACAAATATTCTTCTCTATGAGCATCAAGTATGTTTTAGTTTAGTAAGATACTACTACTTGCAGGAAAATACGACAAAAAAGAAATAATGGTCAGCAAGAAAATAATTCACAAATGATCTATAAATGTTAAAACTATGCAATATTGTCTTCTGGTAATGTAAACAACAACTATATAATCCACATATGAATTAATATCCATTTATATCAATATGAAAGATAGAAATATTTATGCCATTGAGTTTAAACAGAATCAAACAGAGCTTGAGTACAGGGTAAAACTATCCCTTGTCTGTCTTTGGCTCAAAGTGAATTTAAAATTGTGTGCTCATAAGATCTAGGTTTTGGACAGGAAATCTGTTAATGCATCTTCCTCATCTTAGGAAAGATTTATTTCTTTAATTTTCTTTCAAAAATTGATAACAGTTTTAGGGATATGCAGGAGCCATCTTCATTCCAGAAATAATCAGGATAACTCTGAAACTAGTGTGATCCAATTAAAACTCCAGCAAGATATATTCTGTGATAGACCACTGTGTGTGTGAGAGGGGCAGGGGAGGGAGGGAGATGGCTGCAACATACTGGTTTGTCACATAGCTAGGGATTTATACAAAATTAGTTAGGAGGTTTTTTGAAGAACATTTTTTAAAAAAAAAAAACAGACGGTCGGTTTAACACCTTCCTGTAACTTTGTGTTTTAGAATGCAGAGGCATGCCAATTTTCATCACAACATTGATAGCAAATGTCAGGTTGAGAGAAGTTTTTTTGTGCAATAATTTTTGTAATGAACCAAACCTTTTACTCTAGACAAGTAAATATCCTAGAGGTAAGCTAAATGTTCAAGGACTGATGAAAGTGATCACCCAAGGCAAAAAAGGAATACATATCCATGTGCTGTCTATTGTATTTTCATTTTGTATTTATATCTAAGCACAGTAAAAGACCTGTTATTACCCACAACACCGACCCTGTGAAGTAGGTTGAGCTGAGAGACAGTGATTTGCTCATAGATGAGTAATGAGTTTCTGTGATTGGAATCTAACTTAAGTAAAAGAAGCTTACCTGAACATTAAACATAGCAATATGGTGGAATTCACCACGGCCTCCTTGTTTAACTGGTACTGTCATAAAAAATGTATTGCCATCTTTAGAAAAAACTGGTTCCTCATTCTAAAAAAAAAAATAAGAGAAAATTATTCTTCTTAAAAACTACTTCATATATGCTATCATTTTTTACGATGGCACATTCAAATACTGAACATATTACTGAAGATAAACAATGTATTATGGCATAAATATTATTTTTATGCTTTTTAATGTTTTTACAATTGCTTGTAAATCACCCAGGATCATGGTGCATAAGTTGGGTGGCTACAGATATCTTCTAAATGAATAAAGAGACATGATAATAAAGCATAAAAATAAATTCGAGAGGCAATTCCATTACTTAGAAATATTTCCCCCCTAAATGGCATTTTTAAACTGCTTTGCAAGAGAGTAGATTCTTCTTTGTGACTCCAGGTTAATGTATGGATGGCTCAAGATAAGCTGAAAACAGAGTTCATAGACGGGTCTCACCTTTGTTCCCTGACTCCATGTATTCGGACAGAGGTCAAAAGGGAAACTGGACTTGCCTTCACAGAAAATCAAGAAGGCTTTCTATGCAAGCTGACTCTGGAAACATTCTGAGAGATGTCCTTACCTTGAAGGAAATGCAAGTACAGCTCTCCTGACCTCCAGCCAATTACTTAAACAAGGCTAACCTCCTGGAATCCAGGACGGCTTTTTACAGTGAAATTTAATTACCATTAACAGTGTAGGAAACTTACATGAAAAACCTCTGTTTTCCAGTAAGCTACTAATGTGAATCATTGGCTATGTCTGCCATGATAATCACTTCACACTTTCTTCTCTCTCTCTCTCTCTCTCTCTCTCTCTCTCTCTCTCTCTCTCCCTCTCTCTCTCTCTCCCCCCTCCTCTCTCTCTCTCTCTCTGTGTGTAGTCTGCTATGCTAGTTCCAGTGGAAGAGGCTTACTTAGCAATAGGAATAGACTCTTATATGCTGCTTCATAGTGCTTTACAGCCCTCTTTAAGCAGTTTAAAGAGTCAGCATCTTGCCCCCAACAATCTTCGTTTTGCTGACTTCGAAAGGGTGAAAGGCTGAGTCAACCTTGAGTCCATCAGGATTGAACTGATGGCAGTGTTTAGAATAATCCTGCAATACTGCATTCTAACCACTACACCACCAGAATTTTAGCTGGTGAGGTCTAGGAGAAGAGCCTTTTCTTCTGTGGCCTCTGCTCTCTGAAATATTTTCCCATTGGAGGTGCCTCCACACTACTGACTTCTGGAAGAGCCTGAAAACTTGGCTCTGTCACTTGGATAGGGGCCCTTATAGTGGCCTACTATGATAGAGATGAATGTCATGGTACAGAAGATCCCCATATCTAGACCTTCCATCATCTTGGGTTTTAGCTTTGTATTTAATCCTCTTGATTCTAATTTCTTTCTATTATCTTTTTTACCTTTTTATTATACTGTAACCCACCCAGTATTAATCAACTCAAGAAGCGACTTTACACATGGACATCACCCGATGGTCAATACCAAAGCCAGATTGACTTCATACTCTGCAGTCAAAGGTGGAGAAGCTCTATACAGTCTAAACAAGACCTGGAACTGACTGTGGCTCAGATCATGAGCTTCTTGCAAAATTCATACTCAAATTGAAGAAAGTAGGGAAAACCACTAGGTCACTCAGCTATGACGTAAACCACATCACCTACAAATATACAATGGAGGTAAAAAATAGATTTCAGGGACTGGGCTTGGTAGATAGAACACCTGAAGAGCTCTGGAGAGAGGTTCACAACATCATACAGTAGGCAGCAGCTAAAACCATTCCAAAGAAAAGAGAAAGCAGAAATGCTAAGTGGTTGCCTGATGAAGTCTTAGAAATAGCCAAGAAGGGGGAAGAAATAGAAGCAGTGACAGACTTCATTTTCTTGGGCTCCAAAATCACTGCAGATAATGACCATAGCCAGGAAATTAAAAGACGCTTGCTCCTCAGGAGGAAAGCTATGGCAAACCTAGATTGTATATTAAGAAAGCAAACACATCACTTTGTCCACAAAGATTCATATAGTAAAAACCATGGTTTTCCCAGTTGCAATATATGGCTTTGAGAGCTGGGCTATAAGGAAGGCTGAATGATGAAGAATCAATGCCTTGGAGTTGTGGTGCTGGAGAAGACTCTTGAGAGTCCCTTGGACTGCAAGGTTATTAAATCAGTCAGTCCTGGAACAAATCTACCCTGACTGTTCATTAGAAGGATAAATGATGAAGTTGAGACTCAGATATTTTGGCCACCTAATAAGGAGAGGACTCATTAGAAAAGGCTGTGATGCTGGAAAAGATGTGAGTCCAAAGGAAAAGGGGATGGCAGAGAATCAGATGGTTGGATGTTGTCAACGATGCAACAGGGATGAGTTTGGGCAGATTGTGGGAGGTTATGAGGGACACAGAGACCTGGCGCGCTATGGTCTGTAGGGCCACAAAGAGTCAGACACGACTTAGCAACTGAACAACAACAACAACAAAATTCACCCAGAGTGAGATGGGCAACTTAAA